>CANUEX010042610.1:0-40497 GCA_948099535.1 Jatropha multifida | reverse complement strand
ATTATTGGGTTATCAGCCCATTATATTTGGTGGAGCTATGATCATATGTTAGGGTTATCAGCCCTTATAAATAAGCGGACGCGCTTATTATTGTGGTAGTGCTTGCACATTTGCACAGGCCATGCGTGGTGCTTCCATAGGCCGCGAGTGTGATATTGGTGGTTGGTGCTTTCATAGGCCACGATTGTGTGATTGGTGGGTGGCTCTTCCACAGGCTACGATCGAATCTGCTTACATTCTTTCGGTGTTAGTACGAGCCTTAATAAAATAAAAATGGAATTTTATCTCATTATAAGAAACCGAAAACATAATGTTATTTGTGATATTTTCTAAATTATACTGAGTTTAGTAAAAATTTATGAGATGTAGATTTCTTTATGTTTATCCAAAATATTTGGATTTAATTAGCACATTTTCGGTGTTTGATATATTTTATGATTTGAATATTTGTTTTTAAAAGGTGTTGTGTTTTATTGCTTGGTTACCTTAAATTATAATTATTCAGCACTACTGAGTCTTCCACTCAGCGCGTTGACACGCAGGTTGTGAACGGTGGAGGCTTCTTGAAGTCCAGAGGTGAAGCATTAGAGAGTAGTCTTAATTTTTGGTAGGATATGTACATGAATGTGGATTATGGCATGTATAAACTTAATATAACTCATTTTGGAAGTTGTAAATATTGAGATTATATTTAATGAAATCGGTGGTCGATTAAATATTAATTCTCGATTTTATGTGTGGTGAATGATTAATGATGTATATATTCTTGAAATGAATAGATTATAATATTGATGAGAGAACCTAAGTAAAATGGATGCATATTTAGAAGTGCGTGTGTTATTCTATATTGAATTGGAGGTTTGGGGCATTGAGAAATTATACTGGAAGTGTGCATATTTTCTTTGTGTGGCAAGTTAATTTTTAAGGGAAGCTCTTGCGAAATTTTATTTTATTCTTAAATTTTATTTTTCGTAAGATTTTCTCTAAAACCTATATTTTATATTTTAATTACTTGTCTCACTAAGGAAACATAACTACTTCTAATATGTATTTTGCAGTTAATTAGCAGAATAGGTCGGTGTTTCGGCACCGAATGTGGCATCCACCGTCTGGTTCTCCTGGATTAGGCAATGGGTGTTACATGAAGTGGTAGTTGTTTTACCATTGCGGCTGCTTAGAGTTTCCACCGATGGACTGAACCCTTGGATTATAGACTTGTTGAAATTGTCAACACGGTTCCCATACTTCTAACCTCCTCTGACCTTATCTCCTTTGAACTTGACTTCATTGGTAGCTCCTGCCTCATATCCTTGGGTAAAGTCAATGCATTTAATCTTATTGGGACAATAGACTCAAACTTGACTTTCAGGGCATATGTCTCATGAGGTTCCATGTCTTGCTTATTATTACTGACATGCTTCTTTTTTCTGGACTCGTTGTTGGCCTCTTCATCATCTCTTGTCACCACTTTCTCTTTTCCCTTATTAGATGCCATGAACTTTTTGAGGCTGGCCTTTACCATTTTCTCAATCACCTTCTCTAATTTGGCAATGGGAGTACTGGATTCAGCCATCTTATTGGTGGGAATAGAGTCTAGAATTGATGAATCTTTTGACCAAACGGTTGTCTGTTCTCAAACCACTACCTAACCTCAACTAGCTGCCTACCTTCGGTGCTTTCTTTTTGTGAGGCGCTACCAGGACTGCATAAAATGGAGGTTAATCACATGACGTGATACATGTATGCATGAATGCTTATGGAATGGCACACGAAAAGGTGATCACACAACACAATATCAATCAATGCGACTAATGTCGTATTCTATCATTATTCGGTTGCAATTGTTCAAAATATAAATTGAAGAAAGATTCTTGAGAATTTATATGAATCAAAATAGACTTCTGTCCTATAGCCAAATATTTAGAGTATTCCTTTTTTTTTACATTTGAACAATTTCTTTTTTACATTGAAAATATTTGCCTTAAAATAGATATCCTCATATATTGCTCAAAATGTTAACTTTTAACGATACTCCAAATATCACTATTCATACCCCAAGATTTTTTGGGATTTTCGGGAAAATTTTTTACCCAATGTAGAAAATTTCATATATTGCTCAAAAATGTGTTTTATTACAGTAGACAGAATTTGGTGCTACCAGGGTTTTTGAACTCTTCTTTTTTTTTTACAAACCCAACACCTATAATAAAGGGTCTTCATATGTCGACTCCCGATTCTTGATTTTTTTTTATTCAAGTATTTCTCTTCAGTCTTTCTCTTTTTAATACTTTGAACAATGGAACCGAGGCATGACAGAATACCCTTATATGACTACAAGAAAACAAGTCAAATGATGTATGAATGCAACACAACACATACATAGCAAGTATATACAAACAAAGGGAAAGGAAGTAAGAAAATGCATGACCTCCACCCTTATAGCTCCCGCATAGGATTCATGGTCTGCAATCTTTTATGTTCTTAGGACATTTGGGCTAGGCCCATAAACCAACGTGGGGTTTTAGACTTCACGTCTCTCATATTTATTTGATGAATGCATCAAACAAATATTATTATGGTATATCCAAAGAGGAAAGAACTACGGTCCACTACATGAGGTTAGGCTGGGTATGCATAGTCTTAGGTTCCATAAGTGAGAATTGATTGTTTCAAAAGAATTAAGAAGACGTGAAAACTATGCATATCCAAAGTAAATGGTGGATTTATTAGTGGCGGATCTCAACAGTCGAATAGAGAGAGGAGACCACATACCCTAATATCACCAAAAGGTATCGGATAGAAATGAGGATTAAGAAGAGGTTAAATGCATGAATGACATTTATAGGTGCATAAATTTTAAACACAATTTAAATTAATAATACAATTAAAAAGTATGAATATTTGGACAACTAATGGAGTTAACTCCCTAAGTATCCCAAGCAAAGTCGCCAGACTGAGGACGACGTGGTTTTCGCACGGCATCTCATGGTTTTCTCAAGAGTCACTCGAATAAACCGAATCAAACGAGCTTGGTTCATTTTAATTCTTAGAAATTAATTTGTTCAAACCCATTTTAATCCTTAGAAAGGGTTTTCCTTACTTTGGTAAGGCTTTGAAAACTATTTAGAGTCGCCACCTTATTTTTCTAAATTAGAAAAAAATATCTCAGATTAATTAATTCTTTGAAACTAATTAATTCGATTTTAACCAGAGTGAGTTCAGGAGTTGGGTATGGACATGGGAAAGTGTTAGACACCCATTCCACCCGATCTAAAATCGGCCTCCTAGTTGTCCGAATATTCGTTATTTATTAATTGCAGTAGTAATTTAATTTATGATGTAAAACATTTTATGCAATTTTGGAAACAAAGTCATTCAAACAAACTATTATCATCTAAACATTCATCCAACATGAAAATTAATCATCCACAAAGAAGGAGGGAGGAGAAAAGAGTTACAACCCATCTCCTAAAATACATTCTACCAATTTATCCCATTACATATTCCCAATATTTTTTTAATTAATACAAATCAATAAAAATAAAATTATTACAATCCCGATGAATAAAATAACATTAGACTCAGAATATTACAACAACAATTTCAATAATTATATCATATTCAAACAATCAAATAATATGATTTATGCAAATATTAATCAAAAATCATCAAAACACAAGTATTAGTCCAATAATAAAATAAATTACTCAAATTAAATAATGAATACTAAACTGATAGAATGAAAGTAAATGTCAGAAATGTTAGAAATGTTAATGATGTTAGTAGATTAAATAAACAACATAAATATTGAAGAACAATAATTAAATGATTGCAAAAATAAAAATATAAAAATTTTAATATTGTTTTAAGCTCATGATCACAATGTTCATGTTGTTAGATGAAGAAAATTCACAAATTCTTGCAAGAAACAAGATTGAAATCGTTAGCGTACTCATCCAAATTAAATATGGGGTTTCGATCCTTAGGTCTTAACCCACTTTGATCTCAAAATCTAAGCACAAATTGATATTTTTTATGTTATTTGGCTTCTGAGTTAATATTCTCACACCACTAGAAGTGACTTTCATCCCATACCAAAGTGATTGGAGTTCATAAACATCAGAAAACTCAAGAAAGTTAGAAAACCAGAAATTTACAGATTTATGGGCTCAAGTAGGGTGAGCTAGATGCAAGTGGCGTGAGCCACTTGCATGTGACATGCGCCACTTGCATTTGGCTTGCGCTACTTGCGAATGGCTTGTGCCAATTCAGCCCATAAAGTTGTAGATTTCAGCAAAATTGAATTTTTATGGATTTCTCTCACAAATAACTCAATTTTTTATGATTTAACACTAAAATGAAATATAAATACACAAGAGATAAGTTTAGACTCTCAGTTACCTTATTTTGAAGAAGAACCGTTGATTTGCTTGAAGTTTGATGAAGAACACCTCAAGAACACTTGATCTTTGAAAATGATCCAAGTTTGTGTGTTGATTTCATTTCTGGAAGTGTTTGTGTGTGTATAACTCACTGACTATCCTAAAAAATCTTGTAACACCCCTATCCGATCCTATAAGACTAGACAATGATGTCAAATTCTGTACCAGAAACATAGACTGATTTGCTTATTTATCTAATATGATTTTAAATTAAGAAAACATTTAATTAAAGAAAAGAATATAATTCATAATATATTAAAAAATTCAGTAATAACATTTTTATTTCTTTTATAACATTGAAACCTGTTTAAATACCATATAAAGATATCTGTATTTAAAATATTAATTCCTTTGTAGAACTTTTAATAATAAAAATTTAATAATCAAATTGAATTATAAAATAGTCTATCAATTAAAATCCAAGATAAGTTTAAAATTAAATGTTAATTCCCAAACCACTACTTACACACTCAACAAATAATTAATACTTATACTACATGCCAAATTCTTTATATATACTTAAATGTCTGAAGAACTTCCTCCTCCTCTAATGCTAGATTACCGAACCACCTCAACTTATATTATCTTTAACCTGTGCGTGGGAAAACTCATTGCACTGAGTATAAAACTCAGTGGTGCTATTTATAATTTAAATCAAATAATAATTTTAGAAACATAAATTTTAAAGAGATTTCCTTTATTATATACATTTATATACAAATATTAATAATCATTTTTATCATTGTATTAAATATTTATCTTTAACTGAATAATTAAAACATTTCAAAATTCATTCCTCAAATTAATATAATATAAACCTACTAACTACCAATACCACATATTCCTTTAATTTAAAAACATATAACAACCCAAATCATATAACAGAACTTATTATCTTAATTTTCTTAAAAATAAATTCTTACATATGAGGCTCAGATACACTTAGGAGAAAATAAAGCAAATAAGATTTCAGAATAATAGAATAACAACTACGAGGCCTGTGAAAGCGCCACCCCATATCAGAAACGAGGCCTGCGAAAGCACCCCTAATGGCCTGTGAAAGCACCACTCATAATAATAAGCATGTTCGCTTATTCATAAGGCATCCAGAGCCTAGTATATGATCATAGCTTTCATATAACAGAAAGGCTTAAAAGCCGAGCATGCTCATGTACTGGAATAAATCAGATCATACAACACATTCACACTAAGTATATTAGAGCCCAAAAACTTATTATTTTTGCTTATTCAGAATATTTCACATATAACTTGTTCTTTCTTTATTTTGCTTACAGATATCATAAAATATCAATCATAGCCACCACTCAAATATTAATTAATAAGTGGCCAATAATCATCATTTTCATAAAATAGAATATCAATCAATTCATAAAATCATTTAAAAATCAAATCGAATCAATTAATATATCATTTCTTTGAAAATACATAAAATAATATTGTAATAACTTCAATAACTCCTTTTTAAGGAAAATAACTCACATCGCAAGTATATATATATATATATATATATGAAAACAATATAACAAACTTTAATTAAATTAAAAAGTTAGTATTGCACTAACATGACTTGAAAAGTTTCCTTAGCCTTTCCTCTTTATTAATTGATTCTTTAACCACTTCAGTGGTTTAACTCAACCTATAAACAAATTACATAATTTATTTTCAATTTCTTGTTTCAACTTTATATTGGTGTTGTATTTTTATTATTCTTATTTTCAGTTTACATCACTTTTTCATTTCACTAAATATAATCAATTTATATCTTAAACCAATTCAATTACTCTCTTAATTTTGATCAAGTACAAATTAAGCTTGTTTTTATTTAAATAATCCACTCTTTCCTTTATTTATTTCAATAAGATTAATCCTTTAATAAATCTCCTCTTTTATTAAAATTGCGCAGCATTTTCTTTATAACCAGCCTGTTCAAATTTCACATTTATCCCGATATAACACAGCTCATCCATTGGGCAAAGCAATTCAATTTTCCATCCTCCATTCTCAATATATTCCAATTACAATCTCGGTATTTAGTTCAACTCATATTTGCTTATTAACTGTCTCCATTTAATATTTTCTCACTTACCAATTCTTATATTTCTTATATTAACAATTCTCATAATTTGGTTAGTTTCATAAATAAATTGACAATTTATTAGTTTCATAAATAAATTGACATGTGGCATGTGGGACCCACTGGTGGGCCCACTTGTGGGTCCCACAAACGACTCGATTTTCGATTTTTCACAAAATCGGTTCACATGATATTTGCATCGACATAAGTCATGAAAATTTATCCCGTGTGCACCTGGGATTCGTTTTCGGACCTTATTTCGGCACGAACCCCGAAGATGTGAAAATAATCAAATGGATTCGATTTCTTATCTTAGGATGATTAGTAACAATCGAGTCAATCGAATGTTCCGAACTCGTTCTACTAGGAGAAATGTCATCACCACTGATGGACCCCTTAAGGATCACTGATAGGACCCACAAGTGGGCCCCATCAGCAAATCGACCTGATTTTTATGAAATTGGTCTGTATGATGCACAGAGTGCCGTATGACACCAGGGCGCATCCTGGGCGAACCCGAGATGCGCTTATGGGTCTCGTTTTGCCAAAAATGTGAAAAATGTGCTAAGAGTTGCACTTTCTAGACTCAAATCATTGCTTCAAGATCAAGTTCCTTGGATGCTTCAACCTCTTTTTAGCAATAGAGGTTATCATCATCAAGTCTATTTTTGGGGCAAAAATTAAGCGTCTTCAGGCACCCTTTACACTTGTATTTGCATGAGACATGCATAAATGGTGCTGTAAATGCATTAAAAACAAAAACATTTACAAAACTGTTTCTGAGATCCCAACAACCACTGGTCAATAATAGATTTTTAGCAAAAAAAGGAAAATGGAATAAATGCTTTGTGTGGACCACAATGTCGCGAAATAAACTGACAATACCCAAGACCATTTCACAAACAAACAAAAACAAAACATTCAAATATCAAATTTCATTAAAAAGTTACTTGACTTTTTTTCCTTTCACAAAAACACAGCAGCTTCTGGTCCACCAATGCACAAGCGATCACTCTAAATATAGGTTATACTGAACCATTAAATCTTCCAAACAAAGCTTTTTAATCAAATATCTAGGTTCTTTGTCTATAACAAAGAAATTACAGCTACCCTTTTTGTTGATTGAGAGAGACTAAAGACAAAGGTGAAAAGGGAACAACGTTTTAGGGTTTAGTCTTAGCCTTTCAACCTTTCACCATCAAAAGCATCGTCGTAGTACGTATTGTTTTTTAGGTTATTTCATGAAAAAATGATGTCGTTTCGATAGTGGAGGGGGTTGATTTGTGTCAGCGAAACGGTGGCATTTTGAATGGTAACGGAGCCCTAACGCCAGACGCGCTCATTTTGAGTATCCTTCCCTTCCTATACTTTCTTGATAACGAATTGTTGAAAGCCTGTGAGCTACTAATATGCTCTGTCAAACTTTCAGCAAAAGGGCCACGTGTGCATCACGCACGAAGTTCAGGTGCGCAATAGGTGAATGTTTCAAAAAGGATTAAACTGAACAATTTGTGAAAGTTTAAAGGTAAAAATATGTGTTTAGCCCTTATCTTATGAATAAATTATAACACCCCCTTTTCGATCTCGTAGGACTAGAATAGGGGATGTTGCATTCTGTGCCAGAGGCGCATACAGTCTTACTTATTAGTACAGAACTAGTATCAGTGGAAACATAATATAGTAATTAAATGCTCAGTTTATAAAATCTTTAAAATGTACAGCGAAAGTCTTAGCAATCCAACTTGCTTAAATAATTCAATTATAAAAATTTGAGAAAAATTTAAAAATAAAACCTTTAAATACAATAGTGGTAACCCATTAAATATTTCTAAAATGTTAGGCAAATCTTTTAGAAAATCTCAAGTGTTCCCTTTCGAAATCCACTCAAGAAAAATAAATAAAACCATTAATAAAACATTATCAAGGTGATAGTAAATCCTCAGGAGTCCTTTACACACATTTAATATTTCAATTCAAATAAAACGAATCTTGAGAGAAAACATTCTCAAAACCAACTTTAATAAATTCCAAGATATCAAAAGTCGAACCTAAAAATTGAAGTCGAAGTCCATATGAACAAATCAAGATCCTCAAGAGTTTAAAGGAATAAACAATTGTGCTTAGTGAAACATAAACCCCACACACATTCAAACCAATACTCTCATTATTTTTAAAACCTAACACATGCCATGAGTCTATAGTAAAGACTCACTCAAATATGTAAAACAAAAGTTTTTCTCTGGCTAAAGGTACTCGCGATCCACAGTAAACAAATTTTCAACCTACGCGAGTTTAGAAAACATCGTGTTGAGTATAAAACTCAATGGTACTCAGCAATATATATGCATCTCATAGCAAATAGGTATGGTTCATTGAAACCATACACAACATCAATATACATATATCATATATAATCAAGACATCCATGGCATAAGAGCATATTACATAAATTAAACATCTAACCAAGCCATACAAATACATGTTGCACACAGTATGAGTGGTTATGTACACATTTTTTTATGATAATTTGCATACTATATAACCATATGGATTTTATTGCCACAATCTGCCTGTTATAGATTCACATACACTAATCTGTAGACAATCTATGTTGCAATAATTTGTCCATTACGTTTATTATTAATATTTTACTCATTAATTCAAATAATTGGGCCTTAATAGTAACTTAGAAGAAATAGAAGCAGAACAGATAATAGAACGGTGTCTGATAACAGTCAGACTAACACTAGCTAATTTGCCTTTCACAATAGACTTAAAAAGTCTTGCACATATAAAATCAATAAAGTGCGTCCACTCTTCATGAAGACACTCGTGTTTCTGGCCTATGACCATAGCGCAATCCAAATCAGATCTCATGGCATGCTTTATTTCACAAACACATAACCATATTCTAGCAACTACTCAACTAAGACCACAGTAAGAGCCCATTAGTTCTTTTTTTAATTTGATCTAGTTTAATTTCATTTTCAAGTATTTATCTCAAATGCATAAGACAGATAACTCCAGCCACTTGATTAAGGTAGCATTAATCCACATATATCTTAGTCCAACATCACAGAAGATGTCAAGTAAGTAAGAGTACCTATTACATAGCACTTAGTTTTCCAAAGTATAACTCCAAATTAACATCATAATAGTACCTGGTGCATAGCATTATCAAGTCATAAGCACACACTTAGTTCATGGTAGGTCATAGGTCAAGCAAGTTAACATCATAATAGCAAAGTTCTAATGTGTTTTCAAACAACCCATTTTATTATACAAGTAAGTATAATATATGTGACATCCCGACCCGGTAAAGCGATCCTAAAAGGGCGGGTAGAGCAAGGCTCCTAGCGAGCTTCTAGGATGGCAAGCTAGCTAGGGTAATGGAATGTGGGACACAGGAATGAATCAGATCATATATTAAAAAGGGGGTAACTAATCATCAGATGCGCCTTTTGGTGGAATGGCTGGAGAGTTGGAAGAACTTTAGGGTTAAGCGTGCTCGCTTGACCGAAATTCTAGGATGGGTGACCTCTTGGGAAGTTTCCATTTCACCTGCGGCACAAATCCGTGTGGGTCTTGCCAGTCTAATATGGGATGGATTCGGTTTGATCGAAAGCGGATAATTCCTCTGGTGGTTGGAGTCAGGGCGTTATAATATCACATATCAAATTTAGTTGAAGGCATATGAAAAATCAATCAGATCTCACCTTAGCTAAGTTTATCCCAATTTGTAATCACACAACCCATAGCATTGGACTTCAATAGATTATTAGGATAAATAACCATCATATCATAACCAACTAACCAATATCCCTAATTTATTTTCATAGTCTAATACTAAATCAAAGTTAACACAATTTCCACATTCAAACTACATTAAATTCTTAGGTTATAACAACAAGTACAATTAAGTGATAGTTCTCAATTAAAATCAACTAAACATGATTCATATCTTATGTATTCTCCATTAATGTTCATATAATACTTTAGTCTCATTTTAAGAGGATTCTAAGGAAAACCACATCAAAGATACATTAGGTATGCATTTAGAGGGTTTAGGAAACATTAAAAGGTCAAAAGTACAAAATAACATTGACAGGGACAGTGGAGAGCACGGGCTGGGTGTGCTAGATGGCATGCTCGTGCTAAAAGGGTCACAAAATACACCTATAGCCAGTAGGAAGAACGGGCTAGGTGTGCTACACGATATGGCCGTGCTAGAAGGCCAGTTTCAGCAATACATAGCACAAGTTGGGCGTGCCCGAAGCAGTTTTACTATTTTATTCATAAATTGAGCTATGATTATCCAAATTCAACATAAGAGGATGCGTTGGAAAGCTAATAAATAAATCTACAAATTTTATAGAGGATACTAGTGAAAATCTAGGCCTCTTAGATGCCAAAATAAGCAATCAATCTGAATATATAAGTTTGATGCCATGACAGAACTAGTTCTGGTATTTAGATCATAACTTGAGCTACAAGCATCCAAATTAGACACAAGAAAATGTTCTAGAAAGCTAAGAAGTAGTGCTAAAAATTTTGTGAAGAGCTCAAATACAAATGTAAAAAGGGACCAAAAATAAGTTCAAAATTGAACCAATAACACATATAACATCAAAGTTTATCAATTCAAGCAATTTACATAGAATTTTCAATTTCTACACTTAAAAACATCAATTCTTAAAATCAATAAATGAGAAAACAATGATATTCATGATCAAAAACACCAATAATTAAAATCAAACTAAACATATAATTGTAAAGCACAAACCTCAAAATCACACGATAGCAACTAACTTCACAATTATGTCTTCCCTTTACCCTTGTCAACCTTAGAAGGTTCACCCTTCTCTATAGGCATAAAAATAAAAAAAAACAAAACACCACAAATAACCATTAGAGATTCATAATCTCCTAACAACACTAACTTCAAAAATATGATCATATTAGAAATAACATGTGGGTTGCGGAAATAAAATCTTACCTCAATTATGGAATGCCTTCAATGATCACAACCTAATTACACCTTAATCTTCTAGCTTAAATCACCACTCTAATACCACTTACTCTCTCAACTGGTTATTTGATTATAGATTCTAACGGTGGAAGATAAACTTCTTTCTCTTCCTCTCTCTCTCCCTTTCTCTTCACACTTGTGTGTTGGTGTGTTGGTGAAGGTGGCGGCACTCTCATCTAAAATGAGGGTGTCGACCACTCTTTTTAGGTTTAGGGTATTAGTTTATTTTATTTTATTTTATTATTTCTTTTTTCTTTTAAGCCCACAATCTAATATGTCTAATCATACAACCTAAAACCCATTTAATAAAATACCCATAAATAGATATTAATTACATATATATATAACTCTATTTTAATTAATCCCTTTTTATAATAATACTTAACAATAATCAGTAACTCATATCTTAAAATCAAATCTCAATCCCAATATCTAGGTGTATTTAGAACTGCATCATATTAAATTTCATAACTAGGCTTTCTAAGGTAAAAATTCACAGTTTGCAATCCAAAAATCATTTTATGCATAAACCATCAAACAAATAACATGCAATGCATGAATCACTATTTAGACTCAACAGTAATGAAATAACATCCCAAGTTCCAAAAATTAGGGTGTTACATAAGTACACATGACATTTACTATAAATCTCATTTTACACATTATTTCTTCACCTTTTTTCCTTTATTTAACATTTGTATTTAATCCTTTCATTCTCGTATTTTTATTAACTAGTCCTCCTATTTTTTTACTTTCTAAATTTTCTTCTAAACTTTAATGGCTTTTTTGCTCATAACTTATCTTTGATACTGCATTTTCTTAACTCTTAAACTTGATTTTTTTTTCAAGGTTAATTTGACTCTAATGTTTTGCTTGATACATTATTTCATCCTTTCATCAATTTTTTTCTACTTTTTTCGTCAAATTACTATCCTTGTATCTGTTAACTATTTTATGTCATGTGATTTGTCCATATATTTAGTAGAACAGTATAAAGAATTAACAAAAGAGCATAACATTATAACAAAGGTAAAACTATGTATTTCTAAAAATATATTATATATTTTAAGAAAATATAAAGATAAAATAATATTTTTCAAAAAATATCATCAAACTTTACATTTGCCCCTCAAAATTCAAATAAATTATAGTTTGGTTCCTCAAATTCTAACTTCCTTTCGTTTTATAAATTCATAAAATTGCACAATAAACTCTCATTTTTTAAAGTTTAATGATTCAAACAGTAACAAATATTATAATTTACAAAATTTACAAGGATATAAACACAGTATTACTTAATTAATTAAGTGTAGTCTAGTTAGTTTTCTCATTTATATGGAAAGTGAGAGATTTCAAGTTTAATAATGTCAACTATGAAAGTTTTTCATCAATTTGATGAGTAAAAAGAATGATTACCTCTGTTGTGAAGCCCACAATACTCTTTTTACCCATTGAACCTTTCCATGAATAAAAAAAACAACATTAATACTTTAATATTTTTAAACAAAAAAGATAAATCTCCAATTTTATTTTTCTATTCTATTTATACCAAAAGAATTTCAATTTAGTTTTTACTGATTCAAATGGTAAAGGACATTTGAATTTCTGGAGGATTTCTGCAGATTTATTAAAAAAAACACTTAACACAGTAATGAAGCGGGAAAGAAAAGAAAAAGAAAATTTTGTTCTATATTGGTAACAAACAATAATAATAATAATAATAATAATAATAATAATAATCTAATTTTAGCACAAATAAAAACCAAAATAAATAAATCTTGACCAACTAAATTCGGCTCGGGTTTAGTCGCAGTAAAATCTTTTCACCCGTTTTTGCGGGTGTATTTAGTAAAAATTAAACTCAAGAGCTCTTCTCATTTACGAGTCTGCATTATCAATTTGAGCTATAACCCACAAGTATTTTAGATTTTTTTTTTTATATTTCATGGTCATTTAAGGGAAAAATCAACTATTGGACCTTATAATATAATAAAGTTATACTGCAATAATTAAATAATGTAATTTTAAAAATTAAGGTTCTTACTAATGTATTTAAGCAAAATAAAGAACTACATATAATTACTCCTTTTATTTTTCTATTCTAGATTTTTAGTTAAGTTATTAGTGGCTCAACTCAGCCAGTAATTTATATTTGAATTCAATGAACGTTTTCTGTAAATTTATTGAAAAAAAAAATATTCGTAGAGAAATGCAATTAAAAAAATAAGTTCTGTATTAGTCAGAAAAAAAAAAATCAAATTTTAGCAATATAAATAAAGCTATGGGTACACATCGCCCTCACATCTTAAAGAAAAGAAGAATTATCTGCGGCACGTTCTTTATGTCTCCCAATCAAAAGAATCAAATAATACATTAAAGAAACGGCCTTGCGAGTAACGACAAAACCGCCATCACACTTTCTGTTTCTCTTCTTTTCTCCATTTTCTACTTCCACTTCCCCCACTAATACTCCGCCACGGAAGCATCTTCTTGAGAACCCACTTTCTTCCTTTCCTTCTTTTCGTTTCTGATCGTTTAACACTTCACAGTTTATACTGCTATGCCTTAATTGTACTGTTTTGTTTCTGCTGCCTAAGTACTCTCTCTCTCTCTGTCTGGTTTGCTCATACAGAATGTGCTTGCTTCAGACTAATGTTACATTCTTTTGCAATCAATTTTCTTCATTTTTCTGCTTTTGAGCTTTTATTTTTGTTTTTAATAATTGTTTGATATGACTGTAGGAAAAGGACACGACAAGTGAAGATGGGTAGAGTCTTAAAAGGGATTTTGTGGTTCTGGGTACTATGCATTGCAATTGTAGAAACAAAGTATGTGAAATACAAAGACCCGGAACAACCGGTAGGAGCTCGTGTTAAGGACCTAATGAGTAGAATGACTTTAGAAGAAAAAATTGCTCAAATGGTACAAATAGACAGATTGATTGCCACCCCTCAACTTATGAAGACCTACTCCATTGGTATATCCCCATTTCTTTTCTTTTCTAATTACTCCATTTGTAGTTAATATTTTTTTTTCTTTTTTCTTTTAAATTTAAATGCTGATATTGTTTTTCCTGCTGCAATTACTTTTAATTAATGTTTTTTTTTGTCCCTTTTGAGGAGCATTGCATTTGTCTATTGTCAAAGTAAAATAAATTATTGCGTTCATTGTCATTTCCATTCTTGGCTTTCTTTTTTTCAAATTTCCAATCTAAATTCTGATATCCATTTTCTATGGAGAATACCTATTGATTGATAGGATGCAACTAGCCAATATTTGTTTTGAAAATATTACTTTGGTTGCTTTGGCTTTTTTGCGCAATAACTGTTCGAGTAACTAAAAGAGTGTGATCGATTATTCCTTTATGCTGTAATTTCCATAAATTGTTTAAATATATATTTGTTGTGAATGGGATTGCCAATTTTATGCATATCAATATTAGTTGATATGCTTGTACATATTCTTAACTAATAAAAACATGGCAATATTATGCATGTTGAATAAACTTCTTGAATGCATTATGAGCGTTATAAATCTTCTACAGTTCCATTTAGGTGCATTTGCTTTTCCCTTCTTTGATTGCCATTTATTCTTTTGTACCTGTTGCTGCATTTGATTGGGTCTCACATTAAACTATTAGCAGAAGACTGGTTTGTAATCTATTTGCAACTGGGAATGACTATTAGGTTGATGATTTAATAAAAATATCTGAGGACAAGCATTATTGTCAATGAAAGACTAAGACAGGCAGGCCTTTTAACTTTTCTTCTTGCTGCAGGTAGTGTACTGAGTGGTGGTGGGAGTGCACCACTTCCTGAGGCGACTGCTGAAGATTGGGTTAACATGATAAATGGGTTTCAAAATGGGTCAGTGTCTAGCCGTTTGGGGATTCCAATGATTTATGGTATTGATGCTGTTCATGGACATAACAATGTTTATAATGCTACAATATTTCCTCATAATATTGGGCTTGGAGCTACCAGGCAAGTTCAAATTTTAAAGTCCTTTGTCTAATGGTTCTTAGAAAAGTTCTCTCCCAAATCATCAATCAGTGATTTTTTTTTGTCTGTTGCATAAAATAAAATTTCTTAATTTTGTCTCTTTAGTCGATTACCAATTAAGTGTTAATTTTTCCTCAAAAAAAAAAAATTCGTTTTAATTAAATTAAACCATGTTGTATATTAAGATATAATAGATAAAACATATATGCAGTTCTTTCTTGTGAAAAAGTAATCAGGAAGAAAATTTATTCTATTATTCTCATAATTAGTTGTTAATGCTACTTTTTCTACCTATTGATCTTTGAATCAATTTATTTTATTCATTTTTCAGGTTACTGGATAGTTTTTTTAAGCAACCCACTAAGATTTTTACTTATTCTATGTTTTATTGAACTGCTCATGAATAGAGATCCTGATCTGGTCAAGAGAATTGGCAGTGCCACTGCTCTTGAAGTTAGAGCCACTGGGATTCCTTATGTCTTTGCTCCATGCATTGCGGTACATAAACTGAGTTTAAATTTGTTCATCAAGTGTAGGAATATATCAGTTTCGTGCACTTGAGAATGTATAAATGGGTGTGTTTTATGTGTTCTTCACATTTTTAATACACCTGTCATTTTTCTTGCTTTCTTCTTTAAAGGTTTGCCGGGACCCAAGGTGGGGTCGGTGTTATGAAAGCTACAGTGAGGATCACAAAGTTGTGGAACAGATGACTGAAATTATACTTGGTCTACAGGGGGATCTACCTGCTGATTCTCGACGAGGAGTTCCTTATGTTGGTGGGAAGTAAGAATGTGCTAACATGACTATCATTCATAAAATGGGGATAACAATTCAAGCTCTGCAGCGTTGCTATTGCTGGGTTGTGTTGCGACTTCTGAAATCAGACGGAGCATAGTGCACGCCCTAAATCTCTATTTTTTAATAATAAAAGTTTACTTGTTTGGGATGCATGGAAACACTAACAGTCTAATGAAATCATTTATTGTATGCTTTAACCGAAGCACCTAAAAACTTCTTTCTCTGTGCTGCATCGCCCCTTCCTGCATTGCATATTCAACTTTTCAAACATTCATCAGGTTTCTTTCTTTTCAAAATGAATTTCTTTGTTATATTCATTTAGACACTCTATTCTTGTAGGACAAAGGTTGCAGCTTGTGCAAAGCACTTTGTGGGTGATGGTGGAACAACCAAGGGTGTCAATGAGAACAACACAGTGATTGACATGCATGGGTTGCTGAGCATCCACATGCCTGCATATTCTGATGCAATTATCAAGGGTGTTTCAACAATCATGGTGTCGTACTCCAGTTGGAATGGGGAGAAGATGCATGCAAACCGTGAGCTAATAACCGGCTTCCTCAAGGGCACCCTCAAGTTTAAGGTTAAGTTCCAAGTATCGACTTTCACATACTGCGATTGCTATAAATTTTGTAAAAATCTAGGTGAACCCATTAGATGAGTAAATTTTGTGTCTTTGTTCACAAAAAAGGATTTGGGCACAAGCATGATGATGCCTTTTAGAGCTTCCATGTTCTTTTGTTCCTTTTATACTTGAATGTGTTTTAAGAGGTATCCTTCTGCTCTCTATATATTTTTTTTTATTTCATACGTCCCTTATAACCGTTAATGTGTATGATATTATTTTATTTTTCCACCTTACCATCTTAGAATAATTCTTTTTCATTTCTTGTGCTTGTATGTCTGACCAGTATTCTTTATTCATGCTATCTTACTAATTTTCACTTCTGTGGATTTGTTTTCCATAAATACACTATCATTTGGTCTTTTCATGGTCTGTTAAAGTGAGTACACAATCTAGCTTTGCCATATATAAGCAACATGAACTATGCCATCCAATGCTAACTACAGTGGTGTATTGGAAGCAATTGCAGGGTTTTGTTATCTCAGATTGGCAGGGTATTGACAGGATTACCTCACCACCACATGCAAACTACTCATATTCTGTCCAAGCTGCAATTCAAGCAGGAATTGACATGGTTAGCAGCTCACTTATTTGAACAATGACATTTGAGATTGAATTCAAGTCAAACTTTTTTGGCCTTGTGATGGCATATTCAAAAAATGCTAATTAGAGTAAAAGTGAACTTTTCAGGTCATGATTCCATTCAACTACTCGGAGTTCATTGATGATCTTACTCATCTGGTCAAGAACAATGTTATACCTATGGATCGCATTGACGATGCTGTAGGAAGGATTTTGTTTGTCAAGTTTACCATGGGCCTCTTCGAAAACCCGTTGGCTGATCTGAGCCTTGTCAATGAACTTGGAAGCCAGGTCAGCGAGATTCTTAAGTTTCTAGTGAGCCTTTTGATATAGATTTGGCCTGATATACTGTTGGATGATGTGAACTTTCAGTTAATTTGTCTCAATGCTCATATACATTTATGTGTTTGAATTAGCAGCCATGCAGTTGGTTTGCTTCCAGATCTTTCTACCATGCAGATTTTCTTATAGAAGTTATCTTACAGTAATGATGCTGTCATACTAATGCCATGAATGATGAATGCCCTTTTAATCTAGGAACATAGGGACTTGGCAAGGGAAGCTGTGAGGAAATCTCTTGTGCTGCTGAAGAATGGAAAAAACGGAACTGATCCATTACTACCTGTTCCCAAGAAAGCTTCAATGATTCTAGTTGCCGGCACTCATGCTGATAATTTGGGCTATCAATGTGGTGGATGGACAATTGCATGGCAGGGATTTAGTGGCAACAACTATACGAGGGGTATGATTTACTTAATATATAATTACAAATTATCGTGCACGGTACAAGGTACATGCTTTAATTAAAACGTTTCTGAACTTATGTTTTTATGTTCACTTGTATGGACAATATAAAAGGAGAAACAAATGGGTACTTGTATAACTTTAGGAATCTTGATGGAGTGGGAGTGGAATTTTGTTACAGGTCTCGTTTGGATAGATAGTCGTTTGAGATTAATGTGGATTTGTATTAGAGCTTCAAGAGCAAAATTATAAACGCCAACATTCTACCAAATCCAAATAAATAATTAGCTATATAATGGACGCCAGTATAGGAGTTACAATTTACAGCTGGTTTATGTAACCATCCAAAACAACTTTGGTATAGATAGCTTCTTCAGATATTTGTGAAGGATCTGCAAACTTCTAGATTGTGTGCTAAAATGTTTGTTATGTATATACAGTGTAGAAAGGCAGTGTATTGTTGGATCTTGTTTTCTTGTCTGTCTGAAAATTGTCGTAGTAATTGAGATGGGTCAGCTTCTTTGCATGTAAGTCCTAGCATATACCTTATAGCACTTTAGAACCATGGACAGGTAGTTAGCTAGACATAAGCTTGTCTATTTTCAAATGCATTAAAATAGGTTGTCCAAATTGGTCTTAAACATTTCTCTGTTGCAGCCTATTCTAATCCTGAGTAATTATTAATTTCTAAATGTTTACATCTTTTGGTGACAATTCCACTGTAGGAACCACCATCATTGGTGCCATAAGATCTACTGTTGATCCAAGTACTAAAGTTGTCTTCCAAGAAAATCCTGATAGTAACTTTGTGAAGTCCAATAAATTTGCTTATGCTATTGTTGTTGTTGGTGAGCCCCCTTATGCCGAGACTGCAGGTGACAGCACAGACCTCACAATGATGGATCCTGGTCCAAGTGTTATAAACAATGTCTGCAAGGCTGTCAAATGCGTTGTTGTCATAATCTCTGGCAGACCTATTGTGATTGAACCGTATGTTTCCTCAATTGATGCCTTAGTGGCAGCATGGTTACCTGGCTCTGAAGGCCAAGGGGTAAGTGATGTCCTTTTTGGAGATTACGGATTTACTGGAATACTCCCAAGAACATGGTTTAAGAATGTAGACCAACTACCAATGAATGTTGGGGATTCACACTACGATCCACTCTTCCCCTTCGGCTTCGGACTTAAGACTGGATCAGTTCCAAGTGTTGTGGCAAGGTAAATTTCACCAATTACTTGTGTTGATTAGCGTTGATGTTTTGATTTATCACATTTGCTTCAAATACATGTGAATATCATTGCATTGGGATTCAGTTGACCTTAGTGCCATTATTATTATTATTTTTTAAACAGACAACTGTATATTTTCATCGCCTGTACTTGACAGCAATTTATATTGATAGTAGAATGTTTTTGTTTCCGAAAAGAACACGTTGTGTACCCATTAATTTATTGGTTTTTTTTGTTTGTAGATCAACATCAGCTGGTGTTGTTGGGAAGCCATCTTTCCTTTCTGTCATGATTCTTGTAATTTTCTGTTTGTATGTGACAGATACATTTTTCACCTGAGTGACTGAACAAGTTGGCTATTTTTGATTATTGAATAGATGTATTTTTTCCTGAACTTTGAATGATGAGTTTCTTCCATTTCTGTTTGAATACTTTAACATGTCCAATCCATTCCTTGTTGAAACTTTTCACTGAAACGCAAATTCCTGCTCATACTTCAGTGTTTTACAAAGTGTAAAAATTTTAAAATTTTAATAGTATTCAATCTCAAAAAAGATGAATTGAATTAAGAGTCTGTTATATTTTAATAGATTTTAAAAAATTTTTAAATTTTAATGGTATTCAATTTAGATTTTTTTAGGGTGTATTAAAATTTGTTGGTATTTAATTTAGATTTTTATAAAATTCATAAAAATTCAATAATATTCAATTGTGACTTTTTAAAAGTATATAAAAAATTATTGATTTTGTTTAATTTTAGGGTTTTATATATGAATAAAAGAATCATTTACATATCCATTTTCTAACCTAAAAATTTCAAAATTCTTGTAAAATTCAACACTCTTCATACAATACACTCCTTAATAGAATGAAAACAGAATGGGCACTCGTGAATTTTAAATTATATGTATAGATATCCGTTTTAAATTTTACTATTTATATTTGTTTTAAACCCATTTAAATACTTATTTAAGTATTTATATTCAAACTTGTTTAAATATTTACTACCTATATCCGTCCAAAAATTCATTGAAAATATATCTTAAACAAGTATGGTACTTGTAAATATTTTACTATTCGCATTTAAAGTTATAAAATACATTTTTACTAATAATGGAAAAGGTACCCTCTACTGAGTCTATTTAATATAGCGGTTAATAGAAGTGGGATGATCGCCGATGACGCTGGCCATTACAAGCCTTTCACCGTCGATGGCGATAAGGTTTTAGTGAAAACAATAATGATTTTGGAGAAGATAATGCATTTTGCTTTTTAATCCCTCATTATTTTTAAATTTTTCATTTATCTCTAAAACCTTTTAATTTGTTCAATTAGGTCCTGAAATTAATTTTGATTAGATATATAAAAATCATTATGATTCCATCAAAGTCAATAAAAATCTATAAAAAAATTCTCACTAATTTTATAAAACCCTATGTAGAATTCTAATGGAATAGATGGAAATCTTTAGTAATCTTAGGAAATTCTTCAATTTCGTCAAACTCAATAATTCTTTTAAAATCTAACACAATCCAGATTTAATACACCTCCTAAGAGGGGTGTATTGGAATAAGAGTCTATTAGATTTTAAAAGATTTTAAAATTCTAATGGTATTCAACTTAGATTTTTTTTTTAGTCTATTAAAATTTTATGGTATTCAATTCAGACTCTTTTGAAATCTATAAAAATTTGATGATATTCAATTATGACTTTTAAAAGTCCATACAAATTTGATGATATTCAAAACATTACTGATTTTAAAGGATTTTGTAAAATTATTGATTTTGTTGGATTTTATAGTGCTACGTGTGAATAAAAGAGTCATTCACAAATCTATCCTCCAACCCAAAGATTTCAAAAATCTTTTAAAATATAATACAATTTTAATCCAGTACATCCTTTAATAAGGATGGAAGCACAATGAGTACATATGAATTTTAAACTACTAGTATAGGTATCTGTTTAAAATTTTACACTACTCGTATCTGTTCTAAACTCATTTAAGGAGGTATATTGGATTAGAATTGTGTTAGATTTTAAAAAAATCATTGAGTTTGACGAAATTGATGGATTTCTTAAGATTTTCACAAATTCCATTAGAATTTTATATAGAGTTCTATGGAATTTGAGAGACTTTCTTTATAGATTTTTATTGACTTTGATGAAATAATAATGATTTTTATGTATTCAATTAAAACTAATTTCAGGACATAATTGAACAAATTAAATAGGTTTAGAGCCAAATGAAAAACTGAAAAATAATGAAAGATTAAAAAGCAAAATGAATCATCTTCTCCAAAATTTTTATTTTTTTCGTTAAAAACTTATCAACACCGACAGTGAAAGGTTTGCAATGGCTAGCGTCGTTGGTGGCCATCTCACTCCCATTAACTGTAATATTAAACGAATTCAGTAGTGTGTACTTTCTCCATTCTTAGTAAAAAATGTATTTTAATTAAGTTTGAAATTTAAATAGTTATAGATTCACAGGTACCCTACTCATTTAAGAGGTACTTTCAATGGATTTTTAAAAGGATACAAGTAGTGAATATTTAATTGGGTTCGAATATAATACTTAAATAGGTATTTAAACGGGTTTACAATAGATATGGATTGTAAAATTTTAAACAGATACTTATACAAGTAGTTTAAAATTTACTGGTATCCACTCCGCTTTCGTTTTATTAAGGGGTGTATTGGATTAAGAGTCCGTTAGATTTTGAAAGACTTTCGAAATCTTTGGGTTGGAGGATGGATTTGTGAATGACTTTTTTATTCATACATAACAATCTGAAATTCAATGAAATCAATAATTTTATAGAATCCTTCTAAATAAGCAATTTTTTGAATACCATCAAATTTATATGGACTTTTAAAAAGTCATAATTGAATACCATTAGATTTGTATGAATTTTATAAGAGTCTGAATTGAATACCACAAAATTTTAATAGACTCTAAAAAAATCTAAATTAAATACCATTGAAATTTTAAAATCTTTTAAAATCTAACAAATTCTTATTTCAATACACCCTCCTTAGACACCCGTATTCGAACATGTTTAAATTTTACTAACCATACATGTCCAAAAAAGTTTAAAGATACTCATTTAAGTGAAATTGCTTAAATTTTACTGTCTGTATCTGTACAAAACCAGTTTAAAGTATCTCTTAAATGGGTAGGGTACCCTCTATTTTAAATTATCCAAATTCGAATTTATTTAAAATATATTTTTTATTAATAATGGATAGGATATCTGCGGATGCCCAATACTAAACCTGTTTAATATAACGGTTAACGGGTAGTAGTTATCCAAAGATATATACACGTACTTGCCTGTATCCATTATGGATAGTAATTGAAAGCCTTTTATTGTCGACAGCGGTAAGATTTTAATGAAGAAAAAAAAGACTTTGGATAAGTTGTCGCATTTTACCTTTTGGTCCGTCATTGTTGTTTGGTTTTTCAATTGGACTTCAAAACCTTTTAATTTGTTCAATTAGGTCTTCAAATTCATTTTTATTGAATATATAAAAATAATTATAATTTTATCAAAGTCAATTAAAATCTATAAAAATATGTCTCACCAATTTCGTAAAACTCTTTGTAGAATTATAATGGATTCAGTGGGCTATTGAGTGGATTCTAGCCCAAGAACAAAATCAATCAGGCCTGAGTGGGTTCGACTCAAAATGAACAATATCTTGCTAGGCATGGGCTGTTACAACAACCCGTACTTTCTCACCTTAGTCTAACCATTCTTCATTGCTATCCCAAACATTTAGCACCATAATATAGATTTATTCCAATAACATCTCTCTCTCTCTCTTCTCCTCCTCCTCCTCTTCGAATTCAGCCAATACCTCCTCAGGAGTCTTTCCAGACTCAACCATATACAAGTACTTAGGAGGTGGCACATTTTAGAAATTAGGTAGTGGATTAGTCCTCGTGCTAGGCCTTGACTTTTTAGGACCAGTCGCTTTGTCGTCATCTATTAGGTTTCGGATCTTATGCCTTAAACTCAAGTAGTTATTACTGGTGTGACCCTTGCTCTGGTGGAAATGGCAATATGCATTTTAATCAAAATTCTTTGGTAGAATTATCGGAGGAGGTCTCAGTGCAAGCGATCGTAACAAACTCATTGATTTTACTTTCTCAAATACCCTAAAGAGAGAGGTGCTAAATTAAGAAATGCTTCTCATTAGCACATTGGTAGCTCTCAAATCTAGAGTGGCAACTATTGTGTTCTTGTTGGTGCTTTAGGTCTTGGAAAATGAACTTAACCCTTGGAACCCAGATTTACTAAAACTTTTGATATGGTTCTCATGCATTTTGTCTTCTTTAATCTTGTCCTCGATAACGGTTCCCACCTTATATTCTTGTGAAAACTCAGTCAGCGGCATATAATACAGCTTTTCACTAAATTCGGCAGAGTCTCCTTAATAAATATCTTAATCTATTCCTTGCTATCTAGAAGGTTCTTCATCTGCGTGACCTTGGCTCTCTATCTAACCATGTAATCAATAAAGGTCTCATCTTATTTTTGCACAGTTGCTTCCAAGTCCCTTAAATTAACACTCATTTGAAGGTTGTAGGCATATTCTTAAAGGAAAATCGTGGTGAGCTCATACCAATCTCTTCTCACTTTCTTGTCAAGATTTTAGTACCAAGTTTGAGCAAATCCATTTAAAGACATTGGGAACATCTTCAAGATTTCCCTTAATGATAGACCCGCCAACTCCATGATCAACTTGTATTACATGAGGCGCACCTTGGGGTCACCATTTTCATCATACTTAGCCACTTTCAACATTTTGTATGTCATTGGGTAGCTTGCTTCAATTCTAACTCTTCATCATCATCATCATCGATATCCATGTATTAGTCCATTCCCTTGGACTTCATGAATACATGGAAATTCTCGAGCTTCTTATCAAGCTTGTTAAACTTTTTCGATACTACTGGTTCTGGCTCAAACTTCCTTATAAGCATCTTTTTTAAAAAAACTATTCATCTTGCCAAGTGTCATCAATATGCTCTTTTCTTTGAGACTCAACTTTTGGCTCTTCACCCTCAATCACTGCCTGCTCTTTACCATTATCGGTTCATAAGAGCTTTTTGAGGCTAGCTGCCATTATCTTCTTAATCATCTTTTCCATTTCAGCAATGGGAATGCTAGGCTCTGTCATTTTATTAGCAGAAGTAGAAGCTAGAATTAATAAATCAACTTGAACTAGAGAGTATTCAATCTTTAAGCAAGAGCCTGAAGAACTGGTCAGTGTAGAATTAGGCAAATCAGAGGTAGTTGAAGGTTCTTCAACTATATAATAAGGCAATTGTCTACTCTTAACCAGCTAGCTTCTTATGGAGCTTTATCTTTGTGTGGCGCAATCTTAACTGCATAAAATGGACGTTAGCAAACACGACATGATGCATATATGTGTGGATGCATGCTTATGGAATGACATACAATAATGTGAATGCATGCTTATGGATTGACATATAACAATGTGATTATACAATCACAACAACGTGAGATGCAATTAATGCTGTTTTCCATCGTGCCTTTATTACAACTGCTCAAATCCTAAAATTGGAGAAAGGCTCTTGAACTATTAGGAGCAAAACATGCCCTATTTTATAGCCAAATACTCATAGTTACCTTTTTTTGTCATTAACAATACTTGCTCAAAACTAAACTTTTTCATTACTTCAAAAATTGACCTTTTACATTAATTGTTCTTTCGAGTCCCTTACTAAATATTTAGAATACATTAAACCTCAAACCCTAAGAGGTTTGATACAGCTTTGTATTCTCTAGAGTGAAGTGTTCAATTTCCATAAGGCGGTTGGCGATATTGCACATGAGCATGAATCGCACCTCCACACCTTGGAAGAGGGTCATAACTTTGAGTTGCGCTTGCTTTATTTCAAGCTAGAGCTAATGAGCCTCTTCTAAATGGTCTTCCTTTGTTGGAGTTGGAATCAGAGGTGCTTCCCTCTTAGGCATTTCGGCCTCGACCTTATAGTCACTATTAGAAAGAGCCTTTTTAGCTCATTTTGCTTCGAATACCTCTCTTAAGTCCTTCACCCTTTGGCGTTTTGATCGTTAGGATCAAGCCATTAGGAATATGCCTAAATGGTCACAAGAAAATAAGTTAAATGATGCATGAATGAAGCACAACACAATCATAGCAATTATATACAAATAAAAGGGATGGGAGTTGGAAAATGCATGATCTCCACCTTTATATCTCCCACACATGATTTGAGGTCAAAAATTCTTTTTTGAACCCTAGGACATATAGGTTTGGCCCATAAATCATCATGGGATTTTGGACCGACGACTCTCACATTTATTATAAGAATGCAACAAACATACGTTTATTAAGGTGAATCCTAAAGGAAGGAACTAAGGCTAATTACATGAGCTTAGGTTGGGTTTATTAAGTCTTAGGTTCTATAAGCAAGAATTGGTTATTTCCTCCCATTTTCTTTGTGTCTAAGCAAAAGGTGATAACAAATTGTGTCAATTCTTTTTATATAGCAAATGGTACTTAACTTATGGGTGGTGTATATTAGTGGCATATCCAAATAGTCAAATAGAGTGTAAGGACCACAATCCCTAGTATCACCTTTAGGGTTTATGGTAAAGGAGATAAAGAAGAGATAAATGCACGAATGACATTTATAAGTACAAAAAAAGTAAGCTCAATTTAGAGTTAATAACACTATTAAAGATTGTGAATATTTGGACATCTTTGGAGTCAACTCTCTTATTTGAACCTAAAACCAAAAACTAGAGATTCTGAGTTCGATTCTCTACGAAGTAGCCAGGATGAGGGTAGCATGGTTTTTCCTAAAAAACTTTTAGAAAGAACTGAATTGAATAGACTTGGTTCATTTTATTTGGAACTTAGTTTTCTTTATTAACCTGTTTAATCCTTGGAAAATGGTTCTCTTACTTTAGTAAAACTTTTATTTTTTGGAGTCGCCACTCTTATTAGGGAAAAATAATTGAATCAGTTAATTTTTTAGAATCAACTAATTTGATTTTAAAGTAGAGACAGATTCAGGAGTTAGGTATGAAATGGAATGTATTAGGCACCCATTTTGCCCAGTTAAATCAACCTCCTTATTGTCCAAAGATTCACAATTAGTAATAATGTGATTAACTAAAATTGAGAAGTAAATCCTTTTTATGCAATTTTTGAAGAGAATTATGTCATTCACACAGATTATTACAAGCATGATAAGTACGAAATATAAAGCATTCACAAAGGAGGAAGGAGAAAAGAGTTACAAACCATCCTAATTGTTACAATCTACCCATTACCCTCCGAAATTCCCAATTCGCCAATTAATTATTACAAACAAGCTCTTTAATGAGATTCATTAAGATCTCTTTATATTTTGCAATAATAAACATCCAAACAAACAACATAAAAAAACAAAGATGAATAATACTTCAAAAACTAACTAAAGATCATACATCCCAATCAATCAACCATCACATATTCACAAATATGAAGAAATAATGCATGAGCAAAATAAGAACTTGATGAATAAGGAGTTAGCACAATAATATATATAAAGGCATTAAATTAAAGAGTATAAAATTAAATGACAGGAAAATAAAGTGCTTGTAATATAAAAACATTAATGAAAAGACAAGAAATTAAACGGTTAATCAAGATTTAAGCTTATGGTCTTGATGTTCATCAAGGATGATTAATAAATTCACCAATCATGGCTCTCAACCTTTTTTATTATTTATTTGATCCATTGTAACCAAATACGCATGCCAAACCCTTTAGGATTGGAGCTAGGTCATTGGATGTCCGAGAAAGGGGCGTTTATTGAGTTTTATTCATTCTGGACCTCTAAAACGAAGGGCCTTTGTGACATCCCGACCCGACAAAGCGATCCTAAGAGGATGGGTAGAGCAGGGCTCCTGGCGAGCTTCTAGAATGGCAAACTAGCTAGGGTAGTGGAATGCGGGACACAGGAATGAATCAGATCATATATCGAAAAGGGGGTAACTAATTATCAGAGGCACCTTTTGGTGGAATGACTAGAGAGTTGGAAGAACTCTAGGGTTAAGCGTGATCACTTGATAGAAATCCTAGGATGGGTGACCTCTTAGGAAGTTCTCATTTCACCTGCGGGACAAAACCGTACGGGTCTTGCCGATCTAGAATGGGATGGATCCAGCTTGATCCAAAGCCAAAAATTCCTTTGGTGGTTGGAGTTAGGGCTTTACAATTTGGTATCAGAGCCTGATCCCCTCCAATAGATATATGGTTCGAGGACGAACCACGCGGAAGCTGGTGGGCCTATGACATCTCGACCCGGCAAAGCGATCCTAAAAGGGCGGGTAGAGCAAGGCTCCTAACGAGCTTCTAGGATGGCAGGCTAACTAGGGTAGTGGAATGCGAGACATAGGAATGAATCGGATCATATATCGAAAAGGGGGTAACTAATTATTAGAGGTGCCTTTTGGTGGAATGGCTGGAGAGTTGGAAGAACTCTAGGGTGGGTGACCTCTTGGGAAGTTTCCATTTCACCTGTGAGACAAAACCGTGCAGATCTTGCCGATCTAGTATGGGATGGATCCAGCTTGATCCAAAGTGGACAGTTCCTCTGGTGGTTGGAGTCAGGACGTTATAGCCTTGTGCCATAAGAGGCTATGGCATGTGCCACACGTAATGACGTGAGGCGCTTCCCAGATCAGGATGGTTCAAATGAAGAATAGGTAAAAAATAGAGCATCTGGGCTCATATGGCGCACGCCACACTATAGACGCTTAAATTTTGCCTCTAAAAGGTTTAGTAATGATACACCATTTTTTACACAAAATCAGATCAGGGTTCCCGATCGCTCTAGTTTCAGACTGATGGTCCATAGTTGAAATTATCTACATGTATAACCATTTTTACTTTTTTAAGTTACTGGGCCCGCCCGATGCACTTTTTGGTGCACTACCTCATTTTGCATCTCACCTAGTTTGATTTGGTAAAAATGGGTTTGGTCCTGTTGCAGGAAATAGTGGCATTTTTGCCACGTCAGCCCTCAAATGGGGCCACCCATCCTCATTTGCCTATAAATAGGCATTGGGGGGGGGGGGGTGTGCCAAAGGGGGGATTTCTTGGACACTTAAGGGAAACTATTGCAATTTTAAAACTCAACTCAAGAATAAAAAAAAACTTATGTTTATCTTTGATCTAAGTTGTGATTTATTGATTCTCCATCACTAAAACCCTTAAGCAAAAACCAAAAATCCTAAAAACACATTCTTAATCTTAAATCACAGACTATTGGATCAAGGACCTAGTATTGGGTTTTTCTTCATCCATTTTTCAAGAAAATCTTTAAGGATATCCCCAAAGCTAATTTCTAAGAACCCTTAGTTGCTTTCTCCTTTTTCTTTTCTTTTTTGGCCTTTAAAGCATTATCTTTGGGTCTAGTGTTGAGGGAAACCTAGAATCAACCAAACAGGGGCTTCTACACCTCTGTGGCACGAGGCGAATCATAGTGGCATGCGCCACTTCCTTATGGCTCACCCATAAGTGCCAAGAATCCCATGTTTTTGCCCAATAAATATAGAAGCCTTCCTGATTTGAGAAAGGCCCTGTGCCATTATGTATGGTCTATGCCATAAGCATGGACGCACGCCATAGTACCCTATGGTGCACAACCTTTCCATTTAGAGGCTTTGAATGTATAAAACTTTAATAAATGTGTCGATTCGGAGATCCAGTGGCTAAGCTCCGACCTTAAATGGTTTGTGATGCACTTTAGGTCATATATGGATAAAAAAATAATAAAAACAAGATTGAGAGCAGTGATTGGTGGATTTGTTCGTCCTTAGGGATGAACATCAAGGCCATAAGGTTAAATCTTATGAAATCTTTAAATTTCTGTCTTTAAGTTATTTGCCCTTTAATTTATAAGCATTTTACCATTTTTGTCTTTTAATTTCTCGTCATTTACTTTGATGCTTATGATTATTATTGCCCTAACCTGTGATTTATTGTCCTTGTAATAGTTACAGTCATCATGTTCATACTTATTGAATGATTATTTGAATTTCGATGTTTTGATTAATTTATGCTTTTGTGAATATTTGTTTCTCTTTGTGTTTGATTATTTGTGGAATGAGTTTGTGTTTTATTCCTATTCGATCCTTAATGAGATTCCTACTATTGCTTGATGTAATAGTTAATTGGGTTTGGTAGATTTGGAGGGTTAAGGGTAGATTGTACATTAGGAGATTGTTCAACTCTTTTCTCCTTCCCCCTTCTTTGCTGATGTTTATTTTATGTTCTATGGTTTGCAATGATTGCTTAAATGACATATTTTACAAAATTGAATAAAAATGGTTTGCACCTCAAAATTTAGTTAATCTCATTATTAATTGATTGTGAATTAATGGACAACTAGGGGACTGATTTAACTGGGCAAAGCGGGTGCCTAACACCTTCCCATTTTGTACCCAACTCCCGATCTCGTCTTTGGTTAACAAAATTGAATAAGTCGATTCTAAAGAATTGACTAATTTGAGAATTTTTTTCTAATAATAGTGGTGACCCTAACTTTAATAAAACTCTTACCAAAATAAGAGAACCATTTTTTCGAGGATTAAAGAATGGGTTTAATAAAAAAAATTAATTTTATTAAATAAAATTTACCATGCCCGTTCGAATTCATCACTTTCTTTCAAAAAGGAGAAATGGAAAAACTTTGACATCCTTAGCCTCACGACTCTATTGGGATTCAACCAAGAATCTCTAGTTTTCGGTTTATGATTCGAATAAATGAGTTAACTCCATAAGTTATCCAATTATTCACAATTATTAATAATGTCATTAACTTTAAATTGAGTTTAATGCCATTCATGCATAATCTCTTCTTTATCTTCTTTCTACCTTAAACCCTTAGGTGATATTAGGGGTTGTGGTCATTATACTCTACTTGACTATTTGGATTTGCCACTAATTTATGTAACCCATAAGTCAAGTACCATTCGATATATCAAAAGAATTGGCACATCTATTATTACCTTTTGTTTAGACCCAAAACAAAAGGGAGGAAACAACCGATTCTCGCTTATGGAACCCAAGACTTAATAAGCTCGACCTAAGCTCATGTAGTTGACCTTAGTTCCTTCCTCTAGGTTTACCTTAATAAATATTGTGTCTGTAGCATTCATGTAATAGATGTGAGAGACGATGGTCCAAAACCCCATGATGGTTTATTAGCTGAACCGATGTGTCCTAGGGTTGGAAAAGACCTTACCATGAATCGTGAGTGGGAGATATAAGGGTGGAGATCATGCATTTCCCAATTCTCTTTCCCTTTGTCTGTATATAATTGCAATGGTTGTGCTTCATTCATGCATCATTCAGCTTATTTTCTAGTAGCCATTCAAGTATATTTTATCATGGCTCAATCCCGACATTCAAAATGTTAAAAAAGCGAACGACTTAAGATAGGTGTTGGAAGCAAAATGAGCCAAGAAAGCTCTTTCCAATAGAGACTATAAGGCCGAGGCCCAAATGCCGAAAAGGGAAGCTCCTCCAATTCCAACTCCAAAAAAGGAAGACGAATTAGAAGAAGCTCATCAACTCTTGTTTGAAATAAAATAAGCTCAACTCGAAGCAATGATTCTTTTCCAAGGTTAAAGGCACGATTTACTCTCATGCAACTATCTTGCGGAAATTGGGTAATTCACTATAGAGGATGCAAAGCCATTTCAGGATTCTTAGGCCTCAAGGTTTCAAGTATTATGAATATTACTCAGGGCCTCAAAAGAATAATGAATGTAAATAGTCCACTTTTTTAGAGAAGTAATGAAAGAGTCTATTTTTTTTCCTAAATATCTTTAATGATAAAATGAAAAAATCTCAAATGTAAATAAATAAAGACCTTGTTCAAGTAACATAATGCTTGAGGTAAAAGGTATGGGATACAAAAAAATGAGAAATAAAGTCATTATAGGTATTTGGCTATGAAATAGGTCACGTTTTGCTCCTAACAATTCTTAAGAGCCTTTCTCTAACTTTGGATTTGAGCCGTTGTGATAAAGACATGATAAGATGTAGTATTAGTTACATTTCATGATGTTGTGATCGTATGATTATTATTGTGACATTTTATAAGCATGCATTCATGCATACATGCATCATGTCGTATTTTCCAACATTAATTTTGTGTAGTCAAGATAGCACCGCATAAAGAGAAAGCACCAAAAGCTATCAGCTAGTTAAGGACAGATAGTGGTAATCGAAGATGATGAAGAGGCTAAAGAAGAGTCTGAAAAGAAAGAACATGTGGACAATACTTGGCAAGATAATGAGTTTTTTAAGAAGATATCTACCAAGAAGGCTGAGTCCGAGCTAATTGTCTTAGAATAATTCAAAATGCTAGACAAGAAGCTTGAAAAGATACAAGAATTTATGGAGTCCAAGAGGATGGATCATTACATGGATATAAATGATGATGAGGAGGAGGAGGAGGAACTAGAGCTGAGGTAAGCTACTCTTGTGACTTAGAAGATGCTGAAAGTGGCAAAGTATGATGGTAATGGTAAGCCGAAGGTGCATCTCATGCAGTACAAGTCTATCATGGAATTGGTGAGTGTGCCATCAAGGGAAATTTTGAAGATGTTCCCGATGTCCTTAATGGGATCTACCCAAACTTGGTATTACAATCTCGAGAAAAAGAAAAGGAGAGATTGGAATGAGCTTACTATGATTTTCCTAAAGGAATATGCTTACAATCTCCAAATTAGTGTCAATTTGCCAAATTTAGAAGAAACTATATAGAAAAATGACAGGACCTTCACTAATTATATGGCTAGATGGAGAGCCAAGGTCACGCAAATGAGGAATTGTCTGGATACTAAGGAGCATATCAAGATATTCATCAAGGGGACTCTACCAATTTTCCATGAAAAGTTGTACTATATGCCTTTGATTAAGTTTTCTTAAGTTTATGAGGTGGGGACCGCCATTGAGCATAAGATCTGAGAAGATAAGAAGCATGGAAACCATGCCAGAAGTTTTAATAAATCCGGGTTCCAAGGATCGAGCCAATCAACCAAGACTTCAAGCACCACTAAGAACACAACCACAGTCATTCTAGATTTAAGAGCTACTAATGTGCCACCAAGGAGAGTCTCTAATTTTGGCACTCCCCTCTCTTGAGTGTTTGAGAAAGTAAAAATAGTGGATTTTTTTTACACTGCTTGCATCGAGGCCTCCTCTAGCAATTTTGCCAAAGAAATACGATCAAAATGCTTATTGTCACTTCCATCAGGGTAAGGGCCATATAATTGATAATTGCTTGCAACTGAGCATGAAATTCAAGATCTAATTAATAATGGCAAAGTGACTAATCCTAAGAAGAACTTGATCTATCAGAAAGCTTCACCATCTTGTAATGGTATTAGCAAGATGGCTAATCCTTATGTCAAAGTTTGATATTGAATATGCCACAAAGAAAATCGTCAAAGGATGAGCAGTTGCAAACTTCTTAGCAGCACATCCAGTGGAAGACAGTGAAAAATGGGAGATTGACTTTCCTGAGGATCATCTAAATTTGATAGAGAAGAAGGGATGGAATTTCGACTTTGATGTTTCAGCTTATAGCAAAGGAGATGGGATAGGCATTTTGCTAGAATCTCCATAAGGAGAAGTTATCCCAATGTTGAAGAGGTTACAGTTTGCAAGAACGAATAACATGGTAAAATATAAGGCCTGTCTATTTGGGTTAGAAGCTCTGATCGTAGTCAAGGCCGAAGAAGTGGAAGTTATTGGCTCAACTAGTCATCGAGCACACTAACAACAATTGGGAGGTTAAAGAAGACAGGCTGAAGCCATATATAGATTATCTGCACATTATTATTTACAATTTCGAAAGGGTGACTTTCATACAAGCAGAATGAACAATCAAGTACCAGATGCCTTAACTAATTTAGCATTAGCTTGGATAGAAATCTCAGTTATGCCTAAGAAACAATTTATGATGTCCTCAGGTAGCATCCCGTGTTATGAGGGCCAGGGGATTATAGATGTTGAGGAAGATGAACAGTCATAGTTTTATGATGTCCAATAATGGATGACTAAAAGGGTATACCCAGATTCAGCTACGAGAGATGACAGAAGAGCTATACAACATTTGGCATTATAATTTATAGTTCTAGATGGTTAATTGTATAAAGAATTTCAGATGGGGTACTATTAAGATGCATATTGAAGAAAAAACTGAAGGGATTATGGAATAAATCCATGAAGGGGTTTGCGCCACCCACATGAATCGAAAAGTGCTTGCTAAGAAAATTATTAGAAAGGGTTTCTTCTGGTTGGCAACAAAAAAGGATTGTATTTCTTTTGAGAAAAGGTGCTTCGAGTGTCAAATACACGGAGACCTGAGTCACATTCCACCTTTAGAATTACATCATTCTATCTTGCCATGGCCATTTGTAGCTTGGGGAATAGATATCCTTGGCAAGTTTTCACTACCTGCTTCTAATGGGCAAGAATTTATAGTGGTTGCAGTGACTATTTCTCAAGATGGGTCAAAATAGAATTGTTTAACAACATAGGCACCAAGCAAATGGACAAATTCATTAAGAAGAACCTAATCTATAGATATGGGATCCCCCTTCATATAATGACAGACAACGGAGTTCAATTCCAAAAAAAAGTGGAAATGCTATTAGAAAAGTATGAAATTGAACACCACATGTCTTCACCTTACAAACCACAAGCTAATGGGGTAGTGGAAGCCGCAAACAAGAATATCGAGAAGATATTGAGGAAAATGGTAGAAAATCACCATAATTGGGAAAGCAAGCTACAGTATGCTTTATGGGGATACCAGACCGCAGCTAAATTTGTAAATGGGGCAACCCCTTACTCTCTAGTCTACGAAATGGAAGTTCTACTACCTACGAAGATAGAAGTGCAGTCCTTATGCATAATGATGGAATCAAATATTCTAAAGTGTCAATGGATGGAAAATCATTATAAAGAATTAGGCTCCTAGATGGAAAGAAGCTCGATTCTCAATTTATGGATCAATTATATAAGAGAAGGATAGTTAAGCACTTCAATAAGAGAGCTCATTCAAAGCTACTTAAAGTGGGAGATTTGGTTCTGAAACAGATGTGGCCAAACACTCATGACTCAAAAGGAAAATTCTAGCCTAACTAGGAGGGCCCATTTCTTATTAAGAGAATGCTTTCAAAACATGTAGTGAAGCTATCAGACATGGAAGGCAATAAGTTCACCGGATTAGTCAACTTGGATAGGTTGAAGAATTTTTATATATAGCTTAAAACGTTTATAACAAAGCCCATTTAATAAATTCACCTTTTGTGTACTTATTAACTTTAAAGGATGTTATGCTAAGTTTATGTTGATATGCAAATGTTGTGAATTTACTTTGATGCAATAGAATAATAGGAACTATATCAAGTATTTCAAGCAAAAAGACATTTCATTCATAATAAGTGCATACATTCCATAAATTGCACATTAATAATTATTTAGCACATCTCATTAGAAATCATGATAGAGCATCTACATGTCAGGTCTTAATAGAAATCTACCTGGCAACAAATCAGCATACTCTGAATTAGCACTGACTCCAGAATAAGCATGAAACCAAGAACGGTATAAGTCTGAAGCAAAAGTATCAGCCACATCAAAAATGGGTACAGTCTAATAAAGCGAGTCAGAAATCATTGTGTAGGGACAACCTGATGTTGACCGTATCGCCTACCTACGCGACTGGGATAATAAGCAAGTGCCATCGACAACCCCCATAGGGGCACACAAAGCATGTAAGAAGAAACTGTGACTTGCTTTATATACCACCAGGGGCAAGTCCATCTAACTCCCTTAGAAGTGAGATCTTGAAAATTATCAATCCAGTCTTCCACAGTCTTGCCAGTTAAGCGACGCTGACGTCGAACATAGACTCATGGTCTATAATCAAACATCAAATGGTAAGGTGGCGGAGCCATCACCTGTTGCTTCTCAAAAGCCCATAACTACAAATGTACTAAAAAAAAAGAGAGAGAAATAGCTCATTAAGTAGAAATCCAAAAGGTTGGCTTAAAAAAAATTAGAGTGCTGAAAAGAATAAGTCAAAAGAATAAATAAAAAATGAGAAAAAGCTCATTAAGTCACAAACCTGCAAGGGCAACTTAAAAAAAAGTTAGAGCATAAGTGAAAAATGAAAATGAAAATAAAAGTACATTTACCTGGAACAGAAGCGGACTTCCCACCAGACCGAGCACCGAATTAGAGTCACTAGTATCCTCTCCTAGCCAAGTAAATGTCTCTACTAGAATAAGTGGGAAGAGCTTGCGTCGCATAACCATTTCCTCAACTATGGGCACCAGCTTAAGACTTCCATAGCCATCGATGCCACTAAGTAGCAAGTATTGACTAAGAAGGCAAAAGCAGACAAGAGAAGTCCAGTACTGGCTAGTGCGGTCCATATGCAAGGCACGGTTAACAAGCGGTCATAGAGGCATGACATCAACCCCAAAATCATATGACAAAATCTTGTAGGTTGAGAAACCAAAGACATGCAAGATTAGTAACGCGAGGACAATGACAATCCGGGGCATCGCGGGAATTTCTTCAACCATGAATATTTTCATAAAAATAATGTTGAACTCTTCAAACAACAAATAGATCTCGAAGTTGTGGTGGCGAACAAGTTGTTAAAAGGATCAAAGTGGTTTATCAACCATTGTAGCAATCCGGGTTGGACCCGAATGTTTTAATAATAACATAGCCCATGGAGTTTGAATGGTGACAATAAATGCCAATCCTCATAGAAAAGCTTGTGAAATATTGCTTCGAAGGCAAGTGCCAAGGATTAATCCACGGAAATGTAGAAGAAACCGCAGGTTTGGGGAAGGTTTTGAGTGAGAGCTTCGTCTGGAAAAGAGAAGAGATTTTGTAATGAGAATAAGCTTTATAGACTTTTATCGCAAAGAAGCAAAAGACAGCTTGAAAGCTAGCTACCACTGCAGCACTAGTGGTGCATTCCACTATGTGTGGTGCACGCTATAGTACAGTGGTACATGCCATTACTTGCTAGATAGCTACTAAAAATGATGCTTTATTGTTTTACTTATAGGATTCAACAAGTAATTAATTTTTAACTATAAAGTACAAATACTTTAATATCACTCAAACATAGGTAAAGAAAATGGCTTTTAGCCTTCTTATGTATGAAAATAATCCTTATTTACAAGATGTTTCGCAAACTGGGTCTAGAATACAAAAGTAGGCAAAGAAAAAAGAAAAAAAAAGACAAGGGCAACCACCTCAGGACAAGTTGGACATTGTCTCCTCTAAATCTTCACTATTAGTCTCCTCGACCTCTTCTATCACTACTTGCCTGCATCCAGTTCCTCGACCAGCATGCCCGCTGTATTGCATTCCTCGACCTCGACCAGTAGGGGGACCCATGCTAGCTCTCTGTGTCATAAGCATTAGTTAATGCATTTCATGAATACATGGCATATGCATTGCATATTCATTTTTGTTTTATTATTTATACTTACAAAATATGCTCATTCGAGAGCCTAGCCACTACCAACTGCAAGCACACTGCCTCAAATAGCTGGCACACGTAATTGCAGTCGTCAATCGACACCTGCAAAATAAGACAATGGTAGAGGCAAACAATAAGAAAGCAAAATGATAAAAGATTGACACATGAATAAAAGAGCAGAAGCTACTCAAATGAGTGCAGCCAGGTGGCGACATCCTGTATGGACTCACAAGATGTGTATCGAGCATGCCCTAAGCAGTTTGACCTGTGCGGACTAGGATAAAGGAGAACGAGGCACATGGCCCATGTTCTAGCATACCAACAACGATGTTTGTATTCAAAACACTAGGCTTGGGATCTCTCCTCGTGTGCTTGTTGCGCTATCATTGTTGTTGCAAGAATAAAGCACAGTCTATGAATAAGAAAGAAACTAGGGCAAAGCCAATAACAAAATTGGAAGAGGATTGACACTCACCTTTACCAGGGCAGTGCTTTGGCCTCTATCCAACTCTTCCGCCTCAGTGAAAGGGTCAAATTCAGTAAGAGGAGGGATGTGGACCAATAGTTACATCCGCACGAATACTGCATAAGCGCCTGGCACAAAAGTCGCTAAATGGTCTGTAGAGCTGATCCTCTCTAAGTAGTGGTAATGTCCTACCCTAGCTTGATGGACCTCGTCCATAGCGTATAATATGGAACATCGTAAGGGACTCTCCTCCAGTTCGAACCGAGCTCCCACTCATATACCCTTTCTCTGAGGTAATACATATCGTAAAAAAGTCCTAGAAGGAGGAGACGCCTATGCTAATAGACAATAGCCACTTGAACAAAATTGGGGAAGTTAGCTCCATTTCCCCATGGATATCTCTAAATCTAAAAAAAAAAGCAAAAAAAAAAGAAAAGAAAAGAAGAAAATTAAAAGAAAAGAGAGAAAAAAGAGAAAAATGAGAAATAGACAAGAAAAATAAAAATAAAAGAAGTTTAATAGACCAAGGGAGGCAGTGACTTACCCGATCCCAATTCAAGTCCTTCAGCAGTTGTTAGAACATCCCGACATCAAAAGTAGTATGCGAATACTTCCTAATGTACTGCCACGCTCGACCTCGAGGAAGAGTCCTCGCACTTACACCACCCTCAAAGCCGAATAAGCCAGGCTTAGGAAGGACCTTATGCTCACAAGCCTAAATATGTCAAAATAAGGTAGAAACCAGTGAATAAGTAGAAAAGCACGAATAAGAGCAAAGAAAAGATAATAACTGAAATATCAAATTTTGTACCTCAATAGCCCGCTTGTAGCCTATCTTCAAGTGAGCTCTGCGGACGCACAGGTTCATGCTGTAGTATAGAAAAGATAAGGCAGCAACTCCCCAGTTAAACTGGCTAATGGCATCTAGATCCTATAATGGCGGTAGTAATGCCAGATCTACATCGTTACCATGGTTTATGAATAAAATGGTTGATAGTAGATAGAACAAATAGGCTCGGGCCACCATATTCACGTCCATCTCCGCCACTTACTCTCGGGGCAACTCCTCATAATAAGTACAGATACCCTCATATCTAATCCTCTAATCTGTAATGGTGGCTCCATGCTAATGGCAGCATGAAGACTCACCCGCAAACTTGGATGGTCAAGTGTCCTCAACCTAGCATTGAAGAACACTAACCGTCCTTTAAATGGCAACCTAGTGATAATAGTTAAGTCTATCAGTATGATAGTCATTTCCCCAAATGGCAGGTGGAATGTGTGTGTGGAATACATCCACGATTCCATCAGTGCTAATATGCTAGACGATAGATCTGAGTTTCCATGAAACAGCCGAAGCCTGCCACCTAGACACCCTCATAAACTTGCTCAGGTAGTCGATCAAACCACTCACTGGTTGCAAAGGTGTTACTGCCGGACTTCCCGTGCCTCACACCTTTCTGCAAGAATAAAATCACTGTAAGTATGCTAATGCAGTGCAAAAGCACATGTTTTTCATGTCTTAATATAGGCAAGCAAAGAAAATTAAAAAAAAATGAACGAGGAATAAAGCAGGCATTGTGGCGCAAGCCACAGAGAAGTGGTAATGGCAAGAATCATCCCATCTGGATGATATATAGGAAGCAGTTTAGGAGTGATAGTCTGAACTAATGACTAGTATTATAAAGTAAACCTAGGATTCTATGTAGCCTTTAAGTTAACAAAGGAAGAAATGCTTGTCTAGATCTTGTACTTCCATTTTTCATAGACATTTTCTTTCTTTTTACTATGCAAGCTAGGGAGTGGGGAAGGTAGAAGTGGGACAGGAACATATAATTTTTTTATGAGAAACATAAAATATCAAATCACAATATTGTGCCACAACCAGTGTTGTTAGGATGGTATGATTCACAATACGAATTGTACGATTCGTATCGAACCTAAAGGAAAATGACTCATACCGAATCATACACTGGATATTTTTTATAAATAAGAATAATATAAGTATTAATATTTAGAGAACTATTAAAAAATAATTTAGTCAATTATATTTATTTTGGAGAAAAAAAGTGAAAAAATTCGTTAAGATGAAACATACTACAAATATAAAATACAGTGTAAACGCTCAATTTTCGCCCAAAAATACTCAATGATGATAACTTGTATTGCTAAAGAAGAGGTTGAAACACGCAAGGAACTTGATCCCGAAGTGATGATCCGAGTATAGGAAGGGTAACCCTTAGCATCTTTTTCACATTTTTAGCAAAACGAGACCCATAAGTGCATCTCTAGTTCGCTCGAAACATGCCTCAGTATCACCTAAACTAATTTCATGAAAATTAGATAGGTTTGCTGATGGAGCCTACAGTTGCCCAAGTGGGGCCCACAGGTGGAACCCTCCAGTTGTACTTAGAGGTCCATTGGTGGTGGTGATGTTTTTGGTAATAGAACGAGTTTAGAGTGCCTGATTGATTCAATTCTTGAATTAGGTATCCTAGGATATGAAATCGGATCCATTGGGTCGCTTTCACTTTTTTAGGATTCATGCCGAAATATGGCTCGAAAACGAATCTTGGGACCAATTGGGATGAATTTCCAAGCTTTACGTTGATATATGTGTCATTCAGACCGATTTAGTGAAAAATAAAAAATCAACTCATTTGTGGGGCTCACCAATGGGTCCACACGTGGGGCCCACTTGCCACATAAGCAAATAGTGCCATTTTTACTCATTTACCTGTAAGTACCTGTCACGACTTGTTTCCATGGGCCGGACCGGCACTAGGACCTAGGTAAGCTTAAGGCCCCCGAGGCCCGTAGTAAGCCTAATCTCTGATTTCAACACCATAATTACATGAAAATATTCTACAAGTTGGCCCATTATATTTTTAATGACTCAA
>CANUEX010042575.1:0-37254 GCA_948099535.1 Jatropha multifida | reverse complement strand
AAATCTTCAATCCTTTTGAAACCATAAAACTCCTCTCTAAAGAGTCTCTTAATAGGCATAAAGAAAAGAAGTATAAGTACAGTCATATAGGTCTCGTCCAAGTAGGCATCAAACCCTTAACCAAAGAAGGCTTGAATACCTCCATCCTTTCTGTTTTGAGAGATGCAAGATTTTCTGATTTTGAAGATTCCCTTCTCAGTTTTATAGAGTCAAGTTTGTGCAATGGTCCAATCTCTTTCGATTGCTATCCAAATCTTACAGTCTCTTTGAGGGATCAAAACATTCTTGATTGTTTGGTTTTATAAATGAAAACTCATAACTACAAAATGCTTCCTGGTTCTATTTCCATTGCATTGATTTTCAGAATTCATTATAAAACCATGATGACAGCATTTGCATCCAATGCTTTAATTCACTGCAAAAAAGGAACCTTACTCTTACAGACAGATTTCTCAAAAGCAAACACTGTGATCCGAAGATCCATCAAATGGAAAGATATTGATCTCCCAAAAGAATAGACCCTAGAAGGAATCACCAAGCCCACCATCGAGCCAATTCCAAGCCCAAACACCAATCTCAAACAAATTACTCAGTATCCTGACGGAAAGATCAATTTATCTTTTGATAGAAGGTCTACAAGCTCCGATGAAAATGATAATACTAACAGGGCCTCAAAATTACCTTTAGTCATTTATGCCCCGTACCATGATCCACAACCATCCAGACACTCATTCTCAACTCCTCCAGTATTCTACCCCACATATCTACCTCCGCAACCACATAGACACTCCTTTTCAGAGATTCACCAAAACCAACCATCAGACATAGCTGAAGGACTCGAAACCAACCTCCAAATGGTCAAATAGAATATGTTCATCCCCCTCTTAGGAAAATAGAATTTCATGTTCCCCATTACAAAGATCCTATTGTTGCTGCAGCTTTCAAAAATGGAGATTCTACTACATCCAAGGAAGTCCAAAATCTTTTTGAACAAAATAATTTCACAAATAATCATTTGCATACTATAGGAGAGTAGCTTAATAGAATAGAACAAAATCTCAGCTATCCTACTATCATTTCTCAGACAACCCCAACTCCTGTCCTAAGGGAACAGAAAAATCAAAGTCCTCTTTTCAAACCTCAATAGAGAAGATAATTAATATTAAAGAGATAGAGAAGAGAATTGATTATAGAAAATAACTAAAGGCAAGAAAAGAAAAGTAACTGAAAATAAACTAATTAAAGCAGTAAGAGAAAGTTAAAGAAATAACATAAATAAAAGAACATGAAATAAATAACATAAATATAAAGAACCAGATAACTGGAAAGATAAACAGTAAATTAAAGAACCAGATAACTGGAAGATAACATAAAATTAGAGTAAAGGACCAGATAACTGGAAGATAATATAAAATTATAGTAAAGGACCAGATAACTAGAAGATAAACAGTATAGTAAATAAAACCAGATTGCTATTTATCTTTTTTTTATAATTTTTCTAAATTTTTAATAATTTTTCAATATTTTTATTTTTATATCTATATATACCTATATCTAAAATTTTAAACTTTGAATAATTAAAATTTAAAAATTATTGAATTATTGAATTTAAAACTTTAAAACTTTTGAAGTTTTGAATTTAAAACTTTAAAAACTTTTAAATTTTTTTCTTATCAATATACCTACATATATATCTCTTTCAATGATTATTTTTCACAATAGTTTTCTTCTTATCTTTTATAATCTCTTTCTATTATTTTGTTTCAATTTTATAGTTTTTTTCCATATATACGTTAATGTTGTTTTTCAGATTTTGATTAGCAAAAAGATAACAAGCACAACTTCAATTCATATAGACTACTGCATCTTTTTCTCCAACTACAGTAATGTTAGTTTAATTCTTTGGTTTCTTCTTTTTTTTTTTCTTTTTCATAATTTTTTAACTTTATGAAATGATATATATACAAAAAGAAATATATCCAAAAAGAAACGGATATAGAGCAAGATAAGAGCAGAAAAATGACTTATATTAATTAAATCTCATTATTTTGATAACTTATTTTTTATCTTAGTGCAATTAATTTTATGATGTTGAGTATATACGTTATGAATTTTTTTTCAATTTGTTTGTGTAGTTTTTATGCTTATGAATGAAATGTTAGTTTTTATTTATTTATCTATTATTATTATTATTATTATTATTATTATTATTATTATTATTATTATATTTTTTTCTTTTATTTATTTTGTTTGTTTTGCTTCTAAATAGGAGATTAAAGAGAAATCTAAACATTAAATTTAATAAATAGATTTAAAATAACAAAGGGGCTAATAAAATAACATCTGATAAATTAAAAAATAAATAAATTTAATAAATTAAAAAGATGAGATATTTGATATTCTTATCATTTTAATTTTAATTTTATAATCTAAATATTAAAAATTATATATAATGATCATTTTTTTAAATTAATATTTATTTACAATAATTATTTATATCTATATCTAATTTTGAAACTTTTATTAAATTATTTACGATATTTTTTTAAAATTTAAAAATTAGTGTTTATTTAAAATAATTATCTATATTCATATTTGACTATTTGGCTTTTTTTCTTAAGTTTTAGATTCGACTATTTAATATTTTTTCACCTATTTACAATAGTCTTATATTTTTATATCTATATATTTTTAATATTATATTTATGCTTATTTGTAAAAATTCTATATGTATCCATACATAATGTGGTTACTCTATTTTTTATATAAATATTTATCTTATATGTATAAAAAAAATCTTTTAATATAATATACGATAATAAAATAATAAAACTGTCCGAGTTAACACGGGCTTTTACCTAATTTTATTCAATACCCCATTGGATAGGAAATTTTATACTCATTTTCAAACTTAATAGGTTAGTTATATATAGGGATATCCATTATTCATTAATATCCATTGGTATACATATACTCATTTATCCAATGACTCATATTATTTAAAAGTTAAATTATATTGAATTAAAAAATTAAAGTATTTATCTAAATTATTTATATCATACATAAAAATGTATGAAAATAAATTAATACATAAATAAATATTTGAACATTAATAAATTAAAATTTTAAACTTATTCTTCTTATCATAATATTTCACTCAAATGTAACAGTAGTGGACAAGTCTAGTGTAATTAAAACAAATTGAAATTAATTAACCAAATAACTAAAAAATTCATATAATAAAATCACTAAATGTAAAATATTATTATCTTAACACTCCAAATCAGTATTATTGTTATGATTTTCTGAAATTAATTAACCCGACATGTATCGTATCCATCGGGTCGGGTTTGATTTTGTCATCCCTAATTGAATGTTATTTTTTATAGTGTTGATAAAGTTTAAACTAATTTTTAAAAATTAAGCCAATGTTTTATAAAAGGTTAATTTCTTACGACGTTTAGCTTTTAGAGTCCGTTTGGAATTTTGTGGAATTCATTTGGAAATCTAAAATTTTATATTTGAAATGAAAAAAAATATGGATTTAAATTTTATGAATTGAATTCTATGGAATTGGAATAATTTAGTTCAAATCCTATTAAAATTGTTGGAATTTGTAAATGAATTCCACATATTAACCCATTAACATTTATATCGACTGAACTGTCCATTCACTCAAATATTATTGACTAAACTATCCTCATTTATTTTTTTTCAATATTTTTTTAAAAAGTATAAAGTTGCTATTGTATATGACTAATCTAAATGAATTTTTTATTTTGAATATATTTTAATCTATTAATAAAATAAAATTCAAATATTTGCAAGGACATTGAAATTTAAAATTTAAAATTTTAATTAATTAATTATGGTGGAATATGAGTTATTTATTTATATTAGTATTTCTTTAAATTATAATGTCAAGGTTATTTTAATAAATAAAGACAAATGAATTTTCATTTAAAAATTGTTCCAGAAGGGAGCTCTGCCCTGATTATATCCCTCTCTCTCTATGCTAGCAATACTTTTTATGTTTTTGGTATTTATGTATAGGATATTCACTCAATGTATAGTTAATATAATTTTTAAAATAATAATTTATATATTTTTTAACTATCTAATAAATATTTAATTAATTTAATTTTAAAAATTTAAATATTTAATAAAATAATATTTATAAATTGAAGTATTTAATTGATATAATTTTATAAATTAAAATATTCAATAAGTCAAAATAAAAATTAAAAAGTGCCGCAAAATTTTTTATATAAAATATACAGATGAATTTATATATTACGCCATTTATAATTTGTATTTTTATTTAGGTTAATTAGGTAATTATATCTCACTCCAATGTCATTAATCAAAATTATTAGTATAGTTAATTATCTTGGCCGATGCAGTCCAATCTCATTTATCTTTTTATTTTTTATAAACACGTGGGAGGTGAAATGTTTTTTTAAATTCAAATTCCTTTAACGATAAGAGTTTTTACTTATTCAAAGAGTTAAATAAGACCAATTTCAATTTTATAACTATATTATTATTCCCCATCAACCATCCTTTCAATGAATAAAAAAACATACCTTTGATCATGACAATCACACCAGTGATTATATGAAAAGAAAAAACAAGCTTTTTAAGTGGATTCGTCGAATAAACATGCTAAAGTACTAATTAAAAAAGAAAATTAGATTAAGACTCGAGAGAGTTAGAAATGATAATATAAAAAAAAAAAGGTAGGTTAAGAGTTTGCCTTTCTTTTTTCAGAAAAATCAAACTAAAAATTTCATTAATTGAGCAGATATAAGATATAGATCAATATATTTCTATACTTTTATATAAAAAATCTAATAATAAACTATTTATACAAAAAATAAAAAAATATAATTTTTATTTGAAATATCTTATCGAGTTGATAAATTATAATATTTATATCATAGACAATCGCTTGCTCTACTTGGTGGCTATTTATGGACACTGTTCAACTCCATAGTCTTTTTATAAGTCTGATCTGATTACCTTTAAATTTCTTCCTTCTATCAAGGAGAAAATATACGCTTCCTTCTACATAACTATCTAAATAATAAAAAATACTAGACAAAACAAAGGAGATATACACTTTTATTGAAAAGAGAGTTTTAAGCTTTGGGGTTTGAGAGAAAGAGGGAGAAGAGTTTGCCTTAATAATAAAATGAAATGTAAAAGTTAACGGTTTGTTTGAATTGGCTTTATTTATAATGATAAGTATGATATATTATCTCCTTTTTTTAGGAATATAATATTATAGGCCATCTTAATGCATGCATATTATATTATAGTATGAAAATATTTATTAATAATTCGAATGGAGCAGTTTAGTGGTACAGAGTATTTACGGAATTAATTATGATTTAGGACATGAGTTCGATCTTCAACAACATAAACTCTTTTCGGATCAGTCCATTTACCTTGTGAGGATTAGTTAGAAATAAAGTTGATATTAGGTTTAATTTTATAAGATCAACCAAACTCCAATTTAAACTTCTTAAAAGAAAGAAGAAGAAATGGGATCGGATTTGAGAGTCTTCGTTCTTTATGAACTTGTTTTGATGCGTAGTTTGTTTACTTTTTGGTTTTTTTTTGTAGAACATTTTGGTTAATTTGATTCTGCGTGTGTACACGCCAACGTCACACTGATAGCACGCAGAGTGCATGTTTCCTTTTCATGTATTTTGTTTGCACGCGTTTGGTCCATTCAATTGGCTCTTTTAGTTCAATAAACCGGTGGTTTTGAGGCTTTTAAATCCGGGTCGAACACCTTGGTTTCAGTATTTTCAGAATCGGAGATAATATATCATACTCACCATCATTATTATTTTAATTTTTTATAATTCTTGAAATTCTTATAAATAAAAAATAAAAAATAATTATTAATTTGTTTTCCAATTAATTAAATCAATTAACAACATGTACAAATATAATTTATACTTACTAATTTAATAGACCAGAACTGCAGTATAGTTTTATCCCTTTATAACCAATGCGTTAATTTTTATTTTATACAAATAATAATATTTATTATTTTGAATAATTTTTCTTTAGCTGTAGATCATTCTAGTTTAAAATAGCATATTTGATTGAAGACAATGACTTTCTATAAAAAATATAAATAAAAAATATTCTATTAATTTGCAAATAAAGATAGTTTAAATATAAAATCAATATATAATTAAGAATACATATAACACTAAATGTAAAGATTATAGTATCAATTCATATAATAAAATTATACTTATTGCAAAAGAAAGACCTAATTATAGATTCAATAATTTCAAATTAAAAAAAGCGTGATGTAATAATTGTTGATAGTCAAAAGCAACAAATTATTAATAAGAAAAAGTAATTAAAACTAAACATATATATAATGACATGATAGGACAAATTCTTAATTATAATAGAATTATATTATAATATTAATATAATAAAAATAATAAATAGATATCATTATTATAATGAGATTAAATATGATATTAAAATATTGTATAAACTCCTTCATAAAAAAAATTGATATTGTAATATTATGACGTTGTATTTTTCTTTTATAAGATAAAATTAACAATTTTGAATTATATATAATAGATTTTATATATATGTATGGGAAATTAATTATTTAGTCCCTGAGATTTAACAAAATTATTTAAGTAGTCCTCCATCTGAGACGAATATTTAGTGCGTCCCTAAGATTTGATTCTGTCATTCTAAATTGTCCTTCCGTTAAATTGGAGCAAAAGACTCTACTGCCCTCAAATACTCTTCTTTTTTTCATCACAATACCAAACTGAGTCCCTTATTGAAAAAGCTCTTGCTTTTCGGTGAAAGATCAATGTCCAAAGTACCAATAGTATAATTAATACACATGAAATATAAGAGTCATATATAAACATAAAAATCACACAAGTCAAATCCAAATTATATAATCCTTGCAAATCACTAACTATAAATTACACAGCATATTCACGCTGTCATATTTTATCCACCTAGAGAGTGAAAGAGGAGACCCAAGCTAAACTTATTCATAGAGAAAAGACCAAAATCTATAGGTAAAAGACCATTGGAATAGATCCACAACTTAAAAGCCACAACTTTCAAATTCATTCCACTTAAGCACACACTTCAAATCACCCCCATCCTTAGCTCATCCTCGATGGCACTTATACTCATCACTTGATCTCAAATGTGTATTTGAAATGTGATCTATAGGCAGCGGCGACGCGATAGGTACCCAATCCTCAAAAACAGAAGATAAAAAAAAAGAAAGAGAGGAAGAAGAAGAAGAAGAAGAAGAAGAGAAGGCAAGAAAAAGGCTCCTATCAATGAGAATACAAATCATTAAAATATGAAAAAGGAATAAAAAAATATCAAAGGAAGAAGAAAAAAAAAAGAAAAGAAGAAACGAAGGAAGAAAAAACAAGGTATGAGAAATAGAGTTGCCAAGACAACTTTTGTCATTTCAAAAAACTTATTTTATTGTTCTCTTACTTTTTAAGTTATTTTAACGGTAAAAGTGCAAAAAATCAGGCGGAAAGACTATTTGGAATGACGAAATCAAATCTTACAGAGGTACTGAATATTTATTTCAAATGCGGGAATTACTTAAATAATTTCGTTAAACCTCATAGACTAAATAATTAATTTTTCTATATGTATTTTTAATCATATCAATAATTACAATTATAATTTTTAATTTAATTTCATTTTTTAGCTATTGGACAATTTTCTATTTAGAGTTAGATAAAATTTTCTAATAGAATTTAGATTCAAATAGAAAATTAAGATGACCAATTAAAATTAAACTATATTTATCTTTCAAACAATAAAATTAAAGTCTCCAATGGTATTTTTATCAATTTATAAACTTAAAATTGGTGTCTTAGGAACTCAATATTCCCAAATTAGGATATGATTAAATTATCATTAATGATATTGTTAATCAACCAACAAAAAACAAATAAAATTTGAAATTCTATACAAGCAAGAAATTATGATTAATGCACCGAAGTATAGATTAGTAATAAATGTATATACGACTTGGCAGTAAATTCAAATTCGAATCTCATTTTTCCTACACTCAAAAAAAAATTATGATTTATTATATTATAGTTTGAATATTGAAATTTTTATGATTCCATCGAAATACTTGAAAAAAAATATATTACCATTACAAATACTAATCTTACAATCAAAATAAGATTTAAACTTTTATCAATAAAATATAAAAGAAAAGAAAGAAAGAAAAGAGAAAAGGAAGAATACGTATACTAAAGAATGCGGCGTGGAAGAAATATACAGTAAGTTTTAAATTTGTAAAAGAGATTATCAATTTTGGTTATAAATTTAGCAATTGATAGAAATTTTGTTGCTAACCTGTTTGTAATCTTTTTGTCAACTGTTAGCAACGGAATAATAATGAAACAGAATTTGTTAATTAATAAAAAAAACAAGTTAGGTTATAATTTTAGAAACGAAAAAATTATGTTGTTAATCTATAAGTATAACACTTTTAAAAGTTTATAATTTAGAAATGGAAAAAATTCATTTGCTAATCCATAAACAAAAACCTTTATCAAGTTTATAGTGAATCTATTTATATAGTTATAATTTAGTAATGGATAGAAATTCCGTTACTAACCTGTTTGTAATCTTTTTGTCAATTGTTAGCAACGGAAGAATAATTAAATAGAATTTTTTAATTAATAAAAAATAATTTAGGTTATAATTTTAGTGATGAAAAAATTTCGTTATTAATCCATAACCGGAACACTTTGCCAAGTTTATAATTTAAAAGGGAAAAAAAATCCGTTAATAATCTGTTGCAAAAAAAAGTTATCAATTTTGATTATAAATTTAACAATTGATAAAAATTCTGTTGCTAACTCATTTGTAATCCTTTCATCAACTGTTAGTAATGGAAGAATAACGAAATATAATTTATTAATTAATAAAAAATAATTTAGGTTATAATTTTAGAAATAAAAAAATTTAATTGCTAATCTGTAAGTAGAACACTTTGCTAAATTTATAATTTAGAAATGGAAAAAATTTCATTACTGATTCATGAACAGAAACCTTTATTAAGTTTATAACCAATCCATAAATTAATAAATTTATAACTCTAAATAAAAACACAAAGGATCAAGGGATTACTAAATTATAAGAAATATAAATAAAAATATTCTATTAATTTATAAAAAAAAGGAGGGTTAATACTTACTACAAAAAGAAAACATGATCGTAAATTTAATAATTTCAAATTAGCAAAAGTTTGAAGTAATAATTCTTGATAGTTAAAATAAACAAATTCTTGATAGCAAAAAACTATTAAAATTTGATAGTAAAAAAAAATTAAAACTAAGCGTGTGTGTGTGTATATATATATATTGTGGTATATTAGAATAAATTCCTAATTAATATTAATATAATAAAAATAATAAATTAAAATCATAATTAGAATAGGATTAGATTAAACTTTTTAATAGAATTTAGATTCAAATAGGAATAAAAATACCAATAAAATTAAAAAAATTTTAATTAACAAATGATTAAATTATTCTTATTGTCAACAGTTAAATTGAAAGTTCATAAGTGGCGTTTTAAAGACCCAATGTCCTCCATTCGTACTTTTATATATATTATAGATTATAGATAAATTGTGCGAAAAAAATTCATCACTAAATTTATTTGTTATACCAACATGAAACCATGGATAAAAAGATAAAAAAAAAAAATTGATATGAGGTAAGCATAATTCTTGTATTATTACTTACATGGTATTGTTGCTTAATTAAATTTGAGGTTAATCCTAATGTTTATAAAAAATAAAATATATATTTTAATTCAATTAAAAATTTAATGATGTTCATCGCTTTTTTTATAGTCATAATTTAATTAGGAAAATCTAATATTTTCAATAAAAAAATGGAAAGAATTTATAATTAGTGATTTTGCTTCTGAGTTACGTCTTGAAGTAACCATAATGTCTCTTGATTGAAAATTTTCCACCTGCAACTGGACGATGATAGTGAAGAGCCTATGCCTTCATGTGTAAACTTGGCCGTTGAGATCTTTATGTAAAAAGAAAGACAAGTGACATTTTGACTATAAATTTTAGGGGTTAAATCTATAAAAGTACTTAAAATTTTCAATTTGTTGCAATATTACTATATTTTGACTTCTATAACCAAGCCAAAAACACTCTCAAGAAGATCTCAATTAACAAAAATGTATTTTATTAAATCTCATAAAATTAAAAAAGAAAATATTGAAACGAATAGATAAAATACAATTTTGATTTGATATAGAGTTAGAAGAGGTTGTGATAAAAAAAGGGCTTAGAGAAACTAAATCCATTGAAGATGCATAGAAGCTTCGATGAATACGAATTCATGTGGGATCAATAGGCAAGGTCACGATTCAAAGATGGATTGGAGAAAGAGGAAGAGATGTTGAAGTCACGATCAATAGGTTATATATTCAAAGATGAGTATTTCTCTGAGGTTTTTATCGATATATATTTTATCTTTCTTAATTTTGAATTTAAACATTTTTCTCTTTGTCGTGCGTTGGATTAATATTATCCTTTTATGGAGGAAAAATGCTAAGTGATAGGAGTCCCGTTATGACAGGAGTATTAAAATAATATTAAAAATAGAATCCATATATATTTTATAATATTAAAAGTGGGACTCACATATATTTTATTTTTGTAATTATATATATGAATCCTATTTTTAATATTATTTTAATACTCCCGTCATAATGGAATTCCCGTCACCTAGCCGTAGCCTTTATGGAGTTGCCAATTCCCTTGACAGGAAGCAACTTTTAAGGACAGGCCAATGATGAGTTTCAAGATTATCAATTTTTTCCCATATCAGGGTAAAGTATTGTGTTCACAAGGATAAGACCTGCATGTATGTGATATACGGGTGGTCTTATATATTAAACTAATAAAAAAATAGCATTTTAAAAAAATATTACCATTTTATGTATATGATTATAAATATTCTCGTTTCAACTAAGTTTTTAAATATGATTAAATTTTAAAATTTTCTGTCTCAAATTATAAATTGTTTAAGTTTTTTGCACGAGAATTAAAAAGTAAACAGTTGTCCTAGATTATAGATAATTTTACCAAAATCTCAAACCTATGTGTAATTTTATTATATTTAATATAATAAGAGTAATATTAGAAAAATATCATTTATTATTTCTTAAAATACTCAAAACAATTTATATTTTAAGATAAAATGATTACGTGAAAACGACTTATATTTTAAAATAGAGAGAGTAGTTGGTACTAGAAACTATTTTACCAATCGAAATATCAAAGCTTTTAGTATTGGAATAAATGCCAATTTGATCCATAAAGTTTTTTAGCAAAGTCCAGAAGGTCGTATTTGATTTTTTGGACCAATTTAGTCTTTTAATTTGATAAAATGATTAAAAAGATTCGATTTTACATTTTAGGCCAATTTATCTATTGAGCTTGTATTGATTTTTATAAATTATTAATTGATTTTAATTTAACATGATTGACTTTTTATCCATTTTTATTCTACATTAACAACACTCATCTTAAACTTTTTCAACACTTATGAATATAAAATTAAAATCCATACAAACATCATTTCTTATAATATAATAAATTTATAAATATGTATTATAATTTTAATTTATTCAACATGAAAAATGCATAAATTTCATAAGCGTATAAAGGTTAATTTTAAAATATTAAAATTAATATATATTTATAAATTTAAAATATATCAATCAAACTAAAGAGAGATACAATATATTTTATATATTATTTTTTATATTTTATAATTAATTAATCAGTTCGATCTCAACTACAGTTTTAATAAATGTTCATATAATGATTTGCATTGTAAGTATAGTGAAAAAATAGAAATTAAATTGATTCAAAATATCAAATATAATTTCTTTTTAATAATTTTAAATAAGTTCAGAGGGTTAAATTAGCTTAACAAGTGAAATCGAGTTTTTTTAATCATTTTATATAAGTTCAAAAGCTAAATTGAATCAAAATGTCAAATCTGACTTTTTCAACTCTGTTAAAAAAGTTCAGTTTCAAATTAATATTTATTCTTTTAGTTTTTTTTAAATCAAATATAGTAAGGAAAAAAATAGTACGGTAACTTTATTTGGTTCAAATACTTGCCTTTTCTTGTTATATTATATTGAATGAACTTTAAGCAACTATATGTATAATAAAGGTATTTTTCTTTCCAACTCCTTGTTCTTTTTCGAAAGAAGCCAATTCTAATTAAGGCTTGATGGAAATCCATTTTTTTTTTTTACATTTTAAAATGAAAAAAAAAATAAAACTGAAATTTTATAAATTTACATAAATTTTTAAAATTTGTAAAAAAATCAATTTTAAATTGAAATAACAAAATGAAATTTAGTGGTTCTCTTTCTCTCCTGCATGATAAAATGATATTGTGTGTTTTTTTTAAAAAAAAAGAAAAAAAAAAGGCCGTAAATACTAAACTTAGTCGGAACACAAATAGATGATACCAAAAGACACAAACTCACTACCACTCTCTTTTCCCTGACCAATAACAGACTGTCACGTATTCATGTGCCAATCAGGCGTATGTCCTAATCCATCTTCTTCGCCTATTTAAAGACAAAATTCCTCTACGTTCTGTGTTTAAAAATGTCCCTACGCTAAATCAAAAGCCGATATTTCGGCTCTATAAAACTCGGATATTTCGCGACATTTCGTTTCCTACGGTGTAATGGCAATGGCTGGCTATGGGCTATTGAAGATCGATGAAGGAGAGCTAAAGAGCAACCGAAGAACATCGCGTCTCGCTTCTCTTGATGTATTTCGCGGCATCTCCATTCTTGTGAGCTTTCTTTCAGCTTTTCTTGTTTTCTTTTAATTTATGCCACGTTTTTGATTGGTTGCTGAGAAAATGCCAGAAACTGAACCATCCCGCAAAAATAATTCAATGGAAATTATGCCCCAAAAAAAAATCCTTATTTTCAGGTTTTATTTCTCTTTGGCCTCTGTTCTTGTTTCCATATTTTGTTAATTTTATGTTTTTTTTTCATTTTTTGTGTATATATTTTTTATTTAAATATTTTAAACAAACAAACAAGCAAATTGTCACAACATAAAAAGAAAATTTACCTGAATGAGTTCATCCTATGAAATAAAATCTCATCGAATATAAATTTTTTTAAAATAATTTTATATGATGAGATCCGTTCCACCCTATATGAAAATAATCCACATCAATCTGATCTGAAAATGAATTTTTGGGTATAAAAATCAAATGCTTTTTAATAATATTTTTGAAGATATAGTTTTTTACAATTGGATAACAATTAAAAAAACTAAAACAATAAATAAATAAATCCTAAATTAATTTATTAGCGCTGTCCAACCGTTTTTTCAAAATACACCGGGTACATAGGAATGTCCAACCGAAGCTTACCTTTCGTCCAATCAACTTGTTAGTGGATGAGAAAAGGAAATATACGTTGCGTGCGTGCATTTCGTACAATGCACTATGAAGAGCATAATTTGTTTGCTCTTTACGCAATCTTTCTGACGTCAAAGTAACCTTCGGTTTTTGCAGTCCGTGTCCAGAAAAAAAAATTGAAGACTTCAAAAAAAAAAAAATTCCATAATACAATGCATTTAAATATTCTCAATCAGAACTTTTATAAAAAAAAAAAAGAAAAAAAAAGAAAGGAAAGCTATTGCTTATTACGGAACTTAAATTCTGATATATCAAACAAAAATTTTGAAAGTATTATTCTGAAAAGTGAGGCTTTCAAATGGCCCAACTCAAATATTAATGGACTAAATCAATTTGAGAAACTGCACTTTGTACTTCAATATTTATTTATAGGCCCACGAACGGACCCCCTTACTTTTCTTCTTTATTCCCATATCAATGCACACGCAGAGTCTTAATTATTTCAACTTAAACTATAAATTAAACTAAATCATTTAATTAGTGAAATCAAACTGTAATAAGCATCAATTAATAAATATAATGACAATCATTTACTATCTCTATTCCATAATACTTATCACATTTAAATTTTACGCCCCTTAATAAAATTATAAAATATATCTAAATTATAATAAATTATTGAATAAATTTATTATATTACCTCTTAATTTAATATTAATAAAAATAATTAAATTAAAGTAATAATTATTAGTCATTCGCAAAGGACAAACATGAAAAAGGTATTTATTACTCCTTAAAACTACAATTATGATAAGTATTTTAAAATAAATTATTTTCTCAAACGTGACAAATATTATAGAACGGAGAACGAATGAGAATGCATTTTATACTTTTATTTTATTGGAGGAGTTCATTAAATAATGCCCTATTGGTCTCAAAATATAAATTATTTAAGATTTTTATATGAAAATTGAGAATATAAGTAATTTTCACACATTATAAAAAAATCAATGGTAACAAAACTAAGAGCAATTCATAAATATAGTTATTGTATCTAATGCAAATAAGGGTAATATTGAAAAAATATTATTTATTACTCTTTTAAATATTTAAAATAATCATTAAAAAGAAAAAATTAAAAAAAAAGATTTGATATATTTTAAACCAAATCAAATAGTTTTCAAAAAATAAATCAAATAAAACCTAGAGAAAATTATTGTTTTAGTTATTGATTTTTACCAAGTTATTATTAGTTTATTATTTTCTTTAAAGTATAAAAAATGTTATTACTGTCAGTTGAATAACAATTCAATAAAAATAAGACACATGTCAAAAAGTGATATATCAAGAAGGGTTAATACATTTATTATTTACATCTCTATTTCATTTTTAGTTTCATTTTGCATTAGATGGTGTCTTATTTTTTTTGTTAAATTATCATTTCAGTAAATAATGGTGACATGGTATGGATGTTTTATTATATAATCATTCAGATCATCATTGTTAAATTAATTATCACTTCCCTTCGAAAAAAAATTAATTAATCACTTCATGAAAATTATTATTTTAGTAATAAGTAAATATTAATAAAAAGATAAAAATATTTCTTATGTTTTTAGAAACAATATCCTTTAAAATTTAACTATCTAATAATTTATATTTAATAATATAATTAGATAACTTTAACAATTAAAGCATGCCTTTTCGGATGGAAGTTGTCGCTGATTTACTGAATTTTTAATTTAGGAACCAACCAAAAAAAGAGTTTAATAACTACACTGAGATTTCAATCATTAAATGGCAGTTATTGGATACTTGGCTTTTAGTAGGGTTGTCTAAATAAGTTGGTCAGTCGGGTTGAACACGAAACTATTTAACTCACGATACGATTAAAATCAATATAAATACAGTATGAAAGTAATACAAACATTATACATATATCCATTTAATTAAATGGATCATATATAAATAAAAAATGTAATTAATCATATGAAGGTCAAAACATGATTTATTTATCATGTCATATCCGAATCACCTGTTAATAATATGAATCTATTTAAACTAAATTTTATTTTGTTTAATTTTCATATTAAGCGAATTTAATTTGTGTGTCAGGATCGATTTCAACGTCCCTAGTTCGTAGATTACTTCAATCAATCAAAACCACAAAATATTTACGTTTGACTTAATTGGAAGCAAGGTTGGACAGTGGACCCCACATAATGTGTGGTGGTGGTCCACTTGGCTATAAATGTGTTAATTCCTTGTTATCTTTGAAAGATTCCACAAATGTTCTTATACCCAATCAGAAGAAACAGTCACTCCTACTGAACCCGAAACCTTACTATACATCGTATCTCACTAAAACAAATGCTCTCTTGACCGCTTTAAAACGGACAGCACGCTCAATACACACTGCCAAAAGACCTACCCGCCAGCCAGCCCTTTCCTTCCTTCGTTTTCTTCTCTGCAAACGCCAAACCTATAATAATCAAAGCTACAATATTAATCTTCCTTTATACTTCTTCTCTTTCTTTTTTTTTTTTTTCTTATTCTTTTCTCTCTCCTTATAAAATGGCTGACTTAGAAGTGCCTTTGCTGCTGCTGCAACCGCCGCTCGCCGATAACAAACCCACGCGTGTTGCTTCTCTCGACGTCTTTCGCGGCCTCTGCGTCTTTGTATCTCTCTCTACTTACCTTTCGCTTTCTCTTCCTCGTTTTTCAGTTTCTCTTCTGAATTACGTTTTCCGGTTTCTTCTTTCTCAATTTCAACTTTTATTATTATTATTATTATTAGACGTATTATTTTAATGCCTGTACTGTTTGGCCTAATTTTGGAAAGAAAAGTTAGTTTCAACTAATTTTCTACCGTAATTTGTTTTTCTCAGAACTGAAAAAGTTGTTTATGTTTGTTATCAATTTGGTGGTTACAGCTAATGATGATCGTTGATTATCTTGGACCGATTTTTCCGATCATTGCTCATTCTCCATGGAATGGCCTTCGCTTGGCTGATTTTGTGATGCCTTTCTTTCTTTTCATAGCCGGAGTTTCTCTTGCACTTGTTTATAAGGTAAGTACGCTACTATCATTATTATTACTTCAAAAGAAATGCACGTTTGCTTTAATTAGGCATTTTTATATTCTAATTCTGTTTTATGAATAGAAAATTCTTGATTTTGACAATTCAACGCATTTTATTAATTATCACTTCTGATTCCATGGTAATTTTTTCTGGTTAATAATGGCTTTTAATCTGAAAGCTCTGATTTTATCAGAAAGTGTCAGACAGAGTAGATGCTACATGGAAGGCAGTACTCAAGGCAGCGAAATTGTTTTTCTTGGGTGTTTTTCTTCAAGGTGAACACTGTCAGACAATTGAATTTCTGTTGTGGATTTTATAACATTATATGTCTATAATCCTAGCATACATTTGTTAAATTGTTCATTTTGTTTCAGGTGGTTATTTTCATGGGATAAATTCCTTGTCTTATGGTGTTGATATCGAAAGAATACGTTGGCTTGGCATTCTGCAGGTACTCAAAAATTTATTTTTCCATGTATTAATATTTCATTCCTCAATACACTTAGGCCATATTCGGAAAATTAACTGTTTATCTATCCCGATTGCTGTTAAAGGAGTAATGTTTCATAATAAGTTTACTCAAATTCTAAACAGTATTATAAATATTAGGACATCCAGCACTGTAAATAATACTGGTGGTATTTTAACACATTATAAATAATAGAGGTGGTATTTTAACATTTATTAAGACGTCAAATGCTATATAAAAAGTTAAAATACATTTCTCAAGTATATGTTTACATTTCTCAGGTATAGATTAAGTGATGATTAAAGTAGGCTTAAAAATTTCCCTTCTTAATTAGGATAAATATGGTAGTTAGTTGCAGAGACATAACCATAGTCCAATGTCATTGTTCTTGTACATTAGTCCTATACATTGTTAAACTTGTTTTTGTTGTCATTCAAGCCAGAGAATATCGATTGGCTACATAGTTGCGGCTTTATGTGAGATTTGGCTTTCATCTCGACCGATAAGAGAAATAGGTTTCTTCAAGCTTTATTATTGGCATTGGTAAGGTTTTGATATCTTGCATTGGCTTTTATAATATTATTAAACTTCAAGCATAATTCATAACGAGTTCAAGTATTATTTTTAACAATTGTAACGTGACTTCAATTCTTGATTCCATTTCACGAAATGGCTCAAGTAACAATACTTATTTCTTTTCCCTCTCTCACTTGGGCCTAATAAGCAGGATTTTAGTAACCATGTGCCTCATTAACGCGCCCATTAATTCAGATCCTTAAACATGTAATACGTAGATCAACATTCAATTGATATTTTAAAATACTAATCAGATAGTGAGTACGAGCTTAATCGATTGAATTGCAATAGTTTTGTATGTTTATTTTTCTTCTTATTTTTTTTCCTTTTTTTTTTTTTTTGCGTTCTTTTCTCAATTTACTTATGAAGCAACATTTTGTTTTCCATGTCTCAAAAAAAAAATTCCAGGATTTTAGCATTTTCATTATGTGCAATTTATACGGGATTATTACACGGTCTCTACGTTCCAGATTGGCAATTTGAAATCTCCAATTCAACTTCTTCTGTTCTTCCAAAAGATGGCAGTTATGTTTACTTGGTGAGAGTTTACTGAAACCTTCTTCTTTTGCTATTATTATTTTTTTTTTTTTTTTTTTTGCCTGTGATTGTGTGCATGTATGTGAGGGTGCATAACTGCATAGAGAAATTAAATTCACGGAGAACAGAACCACTAGAATGCTTGTCATTTTCTAATTTGTTTGCTACATACAATTTTGACCATGTTATGAGCGCCTTGAAGCATTTATCTCTGGAACTAGAACTTCTAATATAGATTTCTATTATAATTCATCACCTTTCTATGAAGAGCAAGTTAATTTGCCATCGCCGTATTATTTCATCGTCCAAATACTCTAGACTAAAACATCATCAGAGAGATGTTTTTATGAAGTACGTTTTACATACTTAAGTCAATGCAGTTGCTAACTAGTCTCTGCGCACGCATTTTCTGCTAGTGTTATCCTTTCTAAATAAAGTTAAAATTTTGTTGCTTGACGTTTGAAATCACGAGATTGAATACATCCTTTATATTTTTCACAGGTGAGTTGCTCTGTAAGAGGCGATCTTGGACCTGCTTGTAACTCAGCTGGAATGATCGATCGCTATGTTCTTGGTATTGATCATCTCTATACAAAACCTGCCTATAGAAATCTGAAGGTACTGTAAATTGTTCTTTTCATGGGGCCTTTATCCATCAATATGCATTGTATTGATACCTAACAAAAATCTCAACTTACAGGAATGCAATATGACAAATGGACAAGTTTCGGAGAATTCACCTTCATGGTGTCATGCTCCTTATGATCCTGAAGGTCTAATAAGGTAGATGAAATGCATATCAATAAGCTACTTATTCAATTAAATTGATCAATAGATCATGAAGAGGCAAGTTACCTTATTTTTTCTGTTGAATGGTAGTTGGCAACTGTTTTGTGAAGTTCAAAAAGACAAGTGGAAGATTTAGGAGAGTCAAAGTTGAGATATTATCGAATACATATAATATGAATCTAACGTATATAGACAGATTATGTAAATTAAAGTCTAGAAGGTAGGATGATGTCAAAAGATGACAATTTTCTACTAAACAAAATTACACATCAATATTCTTTAAAGAATATTAGTGCCATGCTATTCAGTCTTATTTTTGACAATTAGGTAACGCGCTAAAATTAACCGTGCCTACAGTTCCTTGACGGCTGCAGTTACCTGCATAATTGGACTTCAATTCGGCCATGTCCTTGCTCACGTAAAGGTGATATCATATGCATTCTTTACTCTTCCCTTAAATTTTCTTCTCATCTTTCTCACCTATAGTTATTTATGGTCACTATTGTATAGGAGATTTTACACATGCAGTGAAAATATAATAGTTCTAATGATGATGTGCAAAAACATTTTGCTTTGAGCTACATGCTACTGCTATTTCATGCACTATAGAACAATCACCATTTTGGTAATTGCTTGTCAAGCTTATTGATGTTACTTGTTACACAAATGCTTTTCAGGACCACAAAGGACGGGTGGAATGTTGGTCTTTCTTCTCATTTTCACTTCTTCTACTTGGATCATCCCTCGCCTTCGTAGGTATGCTCTTCAACAGCGCATAACTTTACCTTCAATAAGTACCTACCGACACATCTTTGTTGTGAAGATAACACTAGTTGCTATAGAAAATATTCCATCCTCAAAGTAAAGCGAGATGCTATTAATAAGAAAAATTGATCTCCCCAACTTGTTCATTTTAGCTATCAATTTTAGGTTCTCAGCAAACACATATTGAAAGCAAATCTTTCATCTTCCCCTTCCCTCTGTCTCTTTGAGTTTCTTTTTTCTAATTATATTAGATTTAATAGTAGAGGTTTTATGTGTCATAATGCTGAATCTTAACTGCTCCCCTTTTGTTTTGCAGGCATCCCCGTGAATAAATCTCTCTATACAATTAGTTATATGCTTATTACTTCTGCTTTTGCGGGAATCACATTCTCTATTTTGTACTTGGTGGTGAGTCAATTCTACTTGCTATTTGTAGCTGAGCATAAATCTTTAGCAGCTCCTCAAATTCTCCAAGAAATATGCACTTGTCACATTGTTAAATCTTGACTTAAAAATCTAATTTGGTTGCTCTTGTAAGGAAGCCAATTGAAGCATAAGCCATGAGACCATGAAAACCCTACTCTAATACTTACTAAAAATTGAAGCAAAAGATTATTTTCATCTTTCTTACCTCGGAATCATCGTAACTTAGAATCTCTCATTTACAATCCCTAAAACCAAATTTACTCCTTGTTCCTACTTTTTGGCATTTTTATCCCTTTTCCTTACTATTTATATGCTGCCCGCTGTAGGTAGATGTATACGGTTACAGATGGCTGTCATTACCATTGGAGTGGATGGGAAGGCATTCCTTGAGTATCTTTGTCCTTGTAACGTCTAACTTTATTATTATTGCAATTCAAGGATTCTACTGGTCTAAGCCTCAAAATAACATAGTGAGTGTTAAGAACATCTACAGCTTTTCATTCACTTGCTGCTAATTTGGTAATCCAAAGACAGCTAACATAATATTTCTTCTCTTGTTGCCTCACTTTTTTAACAGATTCACCAGATTGTTGCATCTTTCATGCACAGATGATACATATGGTCATTGGGTCAGATTACAGGGTTAGAGATTTTGAATCTTGTTTTTAAGGTAGTGTAAAACACTGAATTCTCCAGCCAATCTCTCTGTCTTCAGAACATATTTCATAATAGGGTTTTGGGAAATCAAGGACATTAGTAGTACTTAGTGAATCTTTTTAATCTTTTTACTTTTACCCCCCTCTATATATAATGTAACATTTGCATCGGATAAGTTATACCAGCTTGAGATGTTAACTTACATTTGGCAATCTCACATCGGCTAAGTACAAAGCAAGGGTGATACATAAAAAAACGGATAAACCTTGAACTAGCGAGAGGCCTTTTGAGGGTGATGGATCATCACTTTCAGAAACAAACATGTAGGCCCGAGTAAGTTCAGCCTAAAACAAATAATATCTTGTTATTCCTGAGATGTCATAGACTTAGTATCAATGTCAAGCATTGTCCCTATAGCTAGTGGTGAAGCAAAGACTCTGAGTCTCTGAAGGGGGTGTGAAGTCTCTCTAAGGGGAGGTGCAGTGTAACATGCATACTGGATGAGACGTTAGCTTACCTTGAGGGAATTCACATCAATTAAATACAAAGTGAAAGTGATGTATATAAAAATGAATAAATTCTAGCCTAGCGAGAAGCCTTTTAAAAGTGATGGATCATCAGTCTCAGGAACAAAACAATGCATGTTGAGCTCAAAGTGGACAATATCTTGCTAGGCATGAGTAAAATTACTTAACTTCTAATAAAATAATTAAATATTGATGTTTTCATATTATAGAGACTAAATAATTTCTTCAAAAAAATAGAATAACTTAAGGGATAATGATGATATTTACCCCTCTTGAGATATAATTCTTGCTTCTCTTTTCCACTGAAGCCTTGTAATATTTCACTGATCTTCAGGTTTACAGACTCAAGTGGCAGGACAAATTCAAGCTTGAGTTATTGTTCAGATTAACACTCTCCTGAGGCCACTAAGAGGTTCAACAAACACAAGGCCACGAAGCAGTCCAAATTCCAAATTGTCCAGTGTCTTTGCATGAAATGCTGCTCGCAGCTGTCAAGGCTCGTGCCTCTTTCTTGACAAGAGTTATAACATGCTCTAGACAATATTGTAGTCTTGTTCAATTTTAAATCAATCAGGTCAAACAATGAAACAATTTTATGCAAATTATATACACTTTTCCAATTTATAACTCGGTCTAAGGAATCATTGAAACATCACAGAACAATAGTATGATTTACACATTCACCCAATACTCCGGGTTGTCAAAATTACGAACAAGTCTCCCAATTGTTTTAGCATTTAAATATGTATGTATTTTTGGATTGTAATTATATCTATTTTTAAGTGTAATCCTTAACATATTTTATTTAATAAATTGAAAAACAAACTTGGTATAGAATCATTTGGATTAAAACATACATTTTCATCCTTTGGATTTGAACAAACATTTTCATCCTAATTCTATTTACAAGGTGAACCAAGACATGACCAAGATAAAAACAATGACATGGTGAGAGATGACTTGATCTGGAATAATGTAATTTACATAACATACCAGGACATTCATATCTGGTAGAATTGCCATTCCTTCACTTGTTCACTATAAACACGAGGCAGAATGTTAGTAGGTGAGTCAAAAATGTTTAAAAATAATTTGTTTCTCTAATCCTCAAAAAGGACATACCTCAGAAGCAGAAGTAATGCGAGGTACCAAAGTTGCATTCATTTCAGTGATCCCGCACTCGATCCTAGTACAAAGAAATCAACGAATAATCCTACGTGAACTTAGCAGTGGCGAAGAGAATTTTCAGTTATCCCAAAGATGTCAAATCCAACTTGAAATCCTATGTGGTTTCAAATGTTCGCAATCCATCAATCAACGAGCCGCAACTCCAGTTGACAGGAACTGCTTCCTATCAATAAAGATTTATGTTTGCTTAGAACTGGAACTCTCCTTTTCAAATAACTTCTTAATGATAGAAAGGATACCAACTTAAATTTTAAGTTACCTTCATTCTTTAAAGTATTTCTCTGTTGATCAAATAACGAATTGGGCAGAGACTTAACTACAAGTAACGTCAAAAGGAATCTTGCAGTTTCCAGCTAGAAACTTAAGATATAAAAAGATGCATTATATTCTCACTTCCCAGGGAAAGGGCCACTCCCCATCTGCCTGGCAAAGCACCTCATTTGTGCTAGCTGCTCACAATTGGCTTGTAAAATGCACCATATGCTGCAATCACAAAGCACACTATTACTAGCAAATACGAGTGGGGAACAATAAATTTCAAAGAGTGGCTGCAGCAATCTGGAACAAATTCTGTGTGGCTTGGGATAGATCATGGTAAAGTAGTTTATTTTTGAACCCTTCAACCTAATATGATGTAAGGACAAAGAAATCAAAACGCAAACATTAGAAAATATGCTTAACTCATCCAAGTTAACATGTGAACAATAGATATGAAGAAAACTCAAATCCCAAATCTCCAACAAAATGATATTGAGAAGTACAGGAAGAGTAAGGTAACCACATATTAGATATAAAGAAAGTTTAGCCTGAGTTGTAATTTCCTGGCACTTCATGGGATTTCCAACTCCAATCCATTGTTTCTAGTTAACTAATCCATTTCGAACTAATCCACCACTTTGTAAAGCTTGTTGATAAAGTTCATGCAACTTAATTGATGTATCGATCAGCATGGCTATTATCGTCCCAAGCATACTAATTCAGGCATTTAACCAATCCTACCAAAGAATTAACATAATTGATGAGAAACCCAGTTACGAAAATGATTATACAATTTCATTCACGGGAAGCATTTCAAGTTCAATACATATTTTTTATAAGCACTAATGGTGGCCATATAGATGATATAGCCATCCATCATATAAGCCTACTCTCAACCCTAAACCCTAAACTCATGGATGCCAATAATTCCATATAAAAAATGTTTTCATTATTCTGTTCCTGCTAAATAAGGTTGTTTTCTATAAAAGAGAAAAATAATTTATTTAATAGCAAATTATAAATTTTAAACGTGAAAAAATTGTTTATTTGTTCGAATTGTTTTTTATTTTAATTAAAAATGAATCCAATTATAGAAATATTAATAACTAAAATGGTTTACCCATAAAGGAACATAGATTTTTATAACATATGCTTTGATCTTTACTATTTCAATATTGATAACCAATAAATATTCCCCCATTTAAATTAAAAATTAAATTAAATGATAAAACAAGGGCAAAATCAAGGATGTTCACATGCAGCAATTGATGTTAAGATCATGCTTTGGGGAGTTTGAGCTAAAGATTGATAAGGACAGAGACAAGACCTGTACACTGGCATAATCATCAACACTAGGAGGAATCTACCCAGCTAACTGCTGCTTCTTTCTTGATATTATTCCTTTCCATTATTACTCTTATTTCTGACGCATTTTCCCATTGTCCCATATCGGCATACATGTTGTATAACATGACATACGGAACCGAGCTATCTGGTTCAAGTTTCATTAATGCTTCAGCAGCAATGCGGGCAATCTCTGCATTGTTATGGACTCTAGAAGCACCCAATAATGCACCCCAAACAGCCTTATCTGGCTTAAATGGCATGCCATTGATCAAATCCAAGGCCTCTTCAAGCTGTCCATGCCGACCCATAATGTCAACTAGGGAAGAGAAGTGTTCAATCCTTGGCTTGATACCATATTCACTAACCATGGATTCAAATATTGCTCGACCTTTTTCAACCAGTCCAGCATAAGCACAGGCATTCAAAGCAGAAAGAAATGTTATATAAGTAGGCTGCACTTTGGAAATTCTCATTAATTTGAAAAGTTCCAAGGCCTCTGCAGCGTAACCATGGGATGCACATCCTCCAATCATTGCATTCCAAGAAATTACTTCTTTATGCGGTTTCATTTCATCAAAAATGGTTCGTGCCTCAGTTATTGCCCCACATCTTGAATACATTGTGATGAGGGCATTATTCAATGGCACATCTGGGATAACTGTCTTTCTGACCAGCTGATGAATCTGCATACCCAAGTGCAGATCCACAATCCCAGAAGATGCACTGAGAAGCGAAGATAATGTGTGTCGATCAGGTTTCTCTCCTTCAACTTGCATCCGAAAGAAGATCTTAATTGCTCCTTTATAATCCTCCTTCTTCTCATGCCCTGCAATCATGGAATTCCACGACACCGAATTCTTTTGGGGCATCCTCTCAAAAAACTGATGAGCAAGGTCCAAATTACCTACCTGGGCAAAACCTGAGATCATTGAATTCCATGAAAGGGAATCAGGATTTGGCATTTTGCAAAAGAGGTTTGAGGCCTCCTCCATATCTGAGACATGAACGTATCCACTAATCATGGTATTCCATGAAAAAGTGTCTAGTACAATCATTTGGTCAAAGAGTTCCCTAGCAGAAACAATATCTCCAGCCTTCACATAGCACATTATCATGGTATTCCATGACACCACATTTCTCTCAAACCTCCCTTCACTTCCTTTTCGTTTGTCATTATTACTTGGCATCTTATTAAAAAAATTCCGGGCTTCATCCACCCTTCCTCTCTGACCATATCCCGCAATCAAAGTATTATACGCATGCACCAAGTCCTCTTTCCCACTATTATTATTTCCATATTCAAGCAAAATTTTTGCAGCCTCCTCAAGCTTCTCATTCTGAATAAGACCCGATACAAGTGCACTCAAAGATGTTGAATCCCTCTCTGGCATTCTCTCAAAAAACTCGATTGCACGAGCCGCATCACCATTTTGCAAAAAACCAGAAACTATAGCATTCCACGAGACAGCATTTCGCTCAGGCATTGTATTAAAAAGCTGCAGAGCCTCCTCTATCCTCCCATTCCTTGCATACCCACTAATCATTGTGTTCCAAGAAACGCAGTCCCTCTTTGGCATTTTATCAAACAAGCACCTTCCCTCCTCTATAAACCTCTCCCCACGACATGACACATACCCTGAAATCATCAAATTCCATGACACAACATCCTTCTTTGGCATTTCATCAAACAGCTTTCTTGCTTTAGTCATTTCACCCCGTCTCACATACCCGCTGATCATTGAGTTCCATGAAACAGTGTTTCTTTGCTCCATTTTATCAAACAATGCCCTTGCATCATTAATCCGACCTGTCTGGTTGAAACGCGTGATTTTTTTATTCAGGGAAAACAAGTCTCTGTCGTAAGCATTAAATGAACTCTTTGATCTTGGAGTCGATGCAAAACAGCTAGCTTTTATGCTGATGTATGGCTGCCGTCTAGTCTGTGGCTTCCATTTGCATGATGCCCCAAGGGCAATTTTCAACCTGAGCATAATTTACAGAACAAGTTTACTGAACCTCTAAGATTACAGGAACTGACGAATTAAATAATCAAACTTTTTGTTAGAAAGTTATTCATTTTCTTAATATATTTAATTTTGCCCAGGTTACATCACATGCTTGTCACACTCTAACTTATGAAACCAACAAAATGAACTAGGCTGTTTCAAAACACAGTTATCTAATGGCACTCGCCATATTTGGCAAGCTAACTAAGAGTTTTCTTCACTTGTTCAACTTATAATTTTTTTGAAAACAATTATAATCTACTACAAAAATATTTTTTTTATAAAACTAATAATCGGCTACAAATAAAGGACAATATGATTACCAAACCAGAAATTGCTAATGGTACAGCTAGACATGTTATTGACTCTTGATTTGACAATACTATCTTATATGTAATATTCCAAATTTACATTTTATTGACTTTTGATTTAACGATACTATCCTTGTATGCAATATTCTAAATTTACCATTTTGTACTCTTAGAACTATTCTTATTAACTTCAAATACTATTCTTCTATTTTTATATCAATTTCCATATACAATTGTTTCATATAGCCGACCCCAACTAGTTTGGAACTAAAGCTTCGTGCTGGCTGTTGTTTTTCCATGTACAAATTTTTCAAGAGAGAAAATATTAACTTTGACAAATATATAATAGCTAAACCTAATACTTGTTTCATCCAGTTAATTAGTAATGAAAACTTGAAAATGAGGACAACAAAATTTGAACAAAAAAATAAAGAAAGAAAGAAATAAAATGAAATTCTCAAGAATATATGTCAAACTAAAAAATTTAATTTTCTTTAATAAAATAATAAAAAATGAACATTATTATTCCCATTAAATTTATTATTCTAAATCCCTGAAAATGTTATTTTTCAGTTAATTGTGATACCTGTTCATAAAATTAAACAACATTTCACATGAACTATAGGTTTAGCTGCTTTTAAAAATTTCACATGACCTATACCAAAATTTTCCTAATCTCAGTTCCTTTGCAACTGAAACAATTTTTCCCTTTCTATGATTTGTTTATTTTAACTGAACTAGCCAGTATCTTAGCGGTAGATAATTTGATTTGGTATAATTTACTCAATAATCAAGGGGAGGAAAAAGCAGAACATATATCCTCTCTTATAAAATGCTTACCGTGAGGCAAATGATAAAATTACATTCACGCAAAGAAGAAAATACCTAATATGGATTTTCTTTATTTTTCTTGCATGTTCCCAAACAACTAAAGTGATCTTTAGCCATATTTTCTCACCCACCAAAAAATTAGAAAATAGAATTACAGAATTCTTAATATGCAATTGGCAAAGTAAAACAACAACAAAAAAAAAAAGGAATGCTCACATAGATGTTGACAGTGAGCTAAGTCGCTGCAGGACTGCACCTGCCACCATATTGAATGGTGGTTAAAAACCACTTCTGCTTCCTCTCCTTCTCATTACTGCACAAAAAATAACGGCACAGAGGCTGTCAAGTAAAAGAGATTCTCTAGATTTCTGTCTCAGATTTTATATCAAACATGAAAAAGAGAAATTTGAGGCAAAAGACAATCAATTTATCTAAGAAAAGATGAGTAAACAAAAAATTAAAGGGAAATGTGTCCAATAATGAACCTGAATTCACAAATGCACAAAATCAAAAGTAATTGCTTCCTTCTTCCCTTCTAACTCTTTAAAATTTCAGCTCTTTTCATTCTACATCTTCCCAATCTCTTGATTTTTCCAGATATTCATGGAGTCTGGAACTAACCGGTTGATAGAGAGGGTAGTGCATTTTTATTTCATCAAAATTTGATGAAATGGAACAAAAATTAGGATTTGAGTTCAGGAAATCACAAGGAAGTGTTAAATTGAGAGGAAAATATTTAGAGTGTTGAGAAGAGGACTTGGGTTGGTTCTTTGCTTAGTGACATAAATAGGTTAGGAGAAATGGTGGCCTTTTTGTTCTTGACTCTATTTTTGAATGAATTTCAATGTTCAAGAGTAAAAGGTCAAAAAAATTAAACAAATAGTTGGACTTGTGCAAAGCTCACACGCATGCAAAGTCCAACTCTAAATAAATAATTGGTCATTTATCAGCAAATTGTGGATGGCAATGGATAAGGTACGCAAAAAGTGATGTATCCCAACCCAAACTCATTTGAATATAAGGTATCTGAATCCATTTAAATTTATCCTTCCATTACCCATACTTGTCCCAAATCGAATTAGCATTACCCATTTGCACTCCAGACTCATAGAAACACCCATTTAACACAAAATAAACAAAATCCATACAACATAAAATACACGAACTTGTATTAACACTTTTAACCGTATAAAATAAAGAAAATAGCATGCTGTTATTTCATAGTTTTTACAATTCAAAGAAACTTCAGGAACCTATTTACTTAATTATATAACGGAGAGCAAGAATGAGTGGATTTAAACTCCAGGTTTATGAATATGTTGCCTGTAAGTATTTGGTCAATATAGTTTATTGAATCCCTGGACCAAAAAGACAGCTTATCTAATGAAACTAAAAACTATTCAACTAATTTATTGCTGAAAACGAAGAATGTATTACACAATAACGCGATGTATAGAGAATGTATAATACAGTGTTGGTATTTTGTTGTTATTAGTTGTGTTTTCCAATGCTTATCTGTATATTGGATATCTTTGTTATTTAAAAGCAGTCCATATTAGTGAAGGTCTTACTGATTACCCAAATAAACCAAATAAAAGTGTACACAATTTGCATTAATTAGTAATCTTTATTTCCTTGTGTATGAGCTAATGGAAAATCTCCTGGAAAGAGAGAGAGAGAATATGAAGAATCAATGTTAGAATGTTGTTGCAGGATTAGATTTCATTTCCATCTGAACTTTGCAGTCTTACAAATCAGTGTCTGATTTTGTGTACTTGCTGTTCATTACTTCATTTGCTGGCATGCACTTCTACAATCTGATGTGAAACTTATGAAAATTGTTTTGCATGCCTGCTGTATGAAGTTTATGCATCTTTTGTCAGTTCAAGTAGAGAAAATAACACGTTGCTGGTTTTACTTTAAACATTAGATAACATTTTTATAGAAAAGCCTTACACTACAACCTACTGAGGATGATTTTGGTGAAAAGATACATATTTATTGATCAATTGTTTTGGTTTTTCAATGAACTTCTTGAAATGCATTTAGAATTAAATACTTAACAGAATCATTTAGATCTTTAGAAGTTAAAGATTTTAATCAACCTGCTTCAATTTCACTCATTTCTGTACAATTTTCTTGGTGTCTTTGCTGTTGCAGATACCATCCAACACTAAAGTACAAAGAATTCTGTGCACTGCAATGATTAATTTCTAATGCCATTAAACTTGCTTTTGATCAGCATTTTAAGGAACTCATTTTTCTAAACAAGATTTAAAATCAACAAGAAAGATTAAAACAAGAAAGAAATAAATAAAAACAGCAGACACAGAACAAAGACAAAACCAGCAAAAAGAACAAAAGGAAACCAAAGACCAAAAAGAATTAAAGCAGAAAAACCAAACCAAAGAACAAAATTAGGCCCAAAGCAGCAGTAACAGTTTTTAAAGGAAAAAAAAAAAGAGCATCGGTAGAAGCAATAAGGATATGTATAGCAATAGCAAAACCTAAGAAACCAATTCACGTGGTCTACCGTGTCAACAGCAATTTACACTCGCAAAATCAATCACATACTCAATTTACAGTAAAGTGAAGAAAAAAAATAAAAAATTATTGACAAAGCTTTAAGTTTAACAGTAACAATAATACCTTGCAATTTGCGAGCCACAGAGCTAGTCTTGAACGAGACACAGAGCTTGTTTGCGGAGATGGCCACTCTTGAGTCGTTTCGTCTCTCGTCGGATAAAAGGCAAGAGCCAAAACGGCGATGAGTGATCGAGGCAACAAGAGAAAAAATCAAACCGAGGCAAAACGACTGCCTCGCGAAGGACGAAGTGAACTTTGATTTAGAAATTTAATTCAAAAAGACGTGGTTTGATTAAGGGCGTTTTCTGTGTCAAACTTCGTCGTTTTGGTAGTGAAGGGTTAGTTATTTCCTTGTTTTCTTTTTCTAGCCTAATACATAAGATACTCCAAATTTGGGAATTACTGCTGCTTATTTGAAATAAACGAATTTCACAAAAAAGCTTTAAAATCATTATATTATATATATATAAAGAAAAATCAAGAAGTTTTTTTAATCGTTGACGCGGCACAATATTTAGAGAGTAAAACTCTCTAAAATTTTAATATTTTATTTTTATATGCTTTAGAAAATTGTACTTTTTAAGCCTTTTGAAGTTCAATCATTTTCTTTTACATGCAATTTAATTACTCTTTTTTAATTTAATTTTTTAAATTTAATAGCTATTATTACATCTTCCTTCAACGTTTCAATTTTAATTTTTCAAATTCAATAATCATTACTACACCTTTTTTAAATGTCGCAAACTTAACTTTTCAAATTCAATAATTATTATTGTAATTCTTAATAACAGACAAGTTCTTACTGGTCTTGAATATGTGTTTTCCTATTTTACACAACCAACGATTGCACAAATAACTTTTTGTATAATTTATAATTGAAAACATAAGCAATTGGGCACAACATACAATTTGTCCGAAAATTAAATTTTTGTAGAATTTTCTTCTTGAACTTGTAACAAAAGAACAAAATACTCAATTTATTAAAAAAAACTTTTATATAATTTTAACCAATAAAAATTACTTAAAAATTTTAAAATTAGAAAATTAAAATATTATTTTAAAAAATATAATAATTATAAAAATTTATGGTATTATTGATTTAAAAAAATCATAGAATTTACAAAAATATTTTATTATATTAAAATATTTATTATTTTTTATTTGAATTATTTTCAATTGTTTTTACAATAAGGAATAATTGAAAACATTTTCTCTTTCAGTTTTCCCAAATTTTCTATGAAAATATGGTAGCTTTATAATAAAGAATAAGGCTCAATTTATAATAAGGAATGATTGAAAACATAATCTCCATTTTTCATTAATTCTCTTTTCTATTTTCCAAAGTTCTCTCTCCACGGAAAATAAAAAACAGAAAAGAGTTTTCCATCACCTAGTTTTTGTGTGTTTTTTATTATTATTTATTTCAGTTAGTCAACGCTGAAACATTTGATGGTGATGATTTATTTATTTGAAGTAAATTGCATTTTTTAGCATGACTAATAAACTAAAAGCCCATTTTGGCCCATTCTCCAAATTTTGGGCCCTCATACTGGGGCTAAACTAAGTGTATTGTACTTTTACCCAATTCCTCATCGGCAAAAACCCATAACTATAAATTTCCATCTCTCTGGTAGGAAAAAGGTAAATTGCCAATTAGTCCATGAGATTCCGCCAACCGTACAGGTTCATCCCTGTATTTAAATAAAAAAAAAAACGAATTAAAGAGTCTCAAAATTTAAATCCAGTAATGAAATAGTATTTCAATTTGCATAGACCTGGTTTAGGAAAGTCTAATTCTTATTAAAATTAACATTAATTAACCATTAATCAATAATTATTTTTAAAATATATATATAATTCATTAATTATAATATCAAACATTACAAATAATCATATATATCAAACATAAAATTTTACGATCAGAAGCTACTAGAGTTCGTTGATCTTTTAACAAGTTAAAAAGAATTGTATATATCCCTTTGAATGACAATATTAAAAAAATAATATTATATCTTTCACTTGAATATGATATAGTCAAAAGATATAAACCTTCCTAATAGCAACCAATCCTTTTAATTGATTTAGACGATAAACTAATTACTCATACTAGATATTCTATATCTAAATTATTTCTCCAATATCTTGTAACATATAATCTTTCTAAATAAGTTTCCGCTACTATGTATAAATAGAGGAACAAATCGCATTATCAAACTCTATTGATAAAAAATCCACATTTATAAATCAATATCAAAAGTTTCTGATTAAATAAAATTAAATATTATACTTTCATTTTGAATAGACACTCACACAAAAAATAGGAAAAATATATTTATTAAAAATGGCTAAGAGGTTAAAAGAGAGAAAGAGAAGAAGTTACATCGAAGGAAAAAATAGAATAGAGTTTAACGTTTTTTCATTGGTCAATAAATATTTAGCTGTCAATTTATTATATGATTCCTAAAACAGCCTTGGTATATAAAGAATACAGACAGCCATTTGCTTATGTGGCTCTCCATTAATCCCTTCGCACCAATCATTAAAATCAAAAACTGAAGGAATAAAGAATCAAATGCAACATCACCTCTTTAAATTTCTAAAGATCTTATAAATTTTCAATCAATTACTTGCGTTATTTTAGGTTTGTCCTCGTCATGAAGAGAAAATAAAAATTCAAAATTCAAAAAACTATTTCAATAAAATTATCTTTTCACCATTCATATTTTTTATTTCTATAAAATTATTATCTTCAAATATAAAAATATGTATAAAGGCCAAGCCTCTTAGAGTTGAAAGGGCTTGGACCATTTTAAGAAGATTTTTCTAAAAAGAAAATTTCTTATAAAATATTATATTTTGATCTTTAAAAATATAAAACAATTATATTTGGACCTCTAAAATTTAAAAAAAAAATTTCATTTAACTTCTCTAAAATAATTATTTTAGTTCTGCCTGAATATATATAATAAAAAATATTTCATGTATCATCTCTATCACATTTGCATTGATAACCAGGATAGAAGCTTGTAGCTAAATGTTAGAGCACTGACAACTATTTCCCACTATGTAATGTTTTATTAGCCTCTGATCATCAATGATTAAGTGGCCCACTTGTTTTGATTTGTCCAAAACTTATGGAATAATTAATCAAGTATTAATAATTATTTTTGGAAGGGAACATTCCAGATTGACCTTTTCTCTCTTGTTCAGCTACTGCAATATTTTTCCTGCAGAAACAAGAATTTATGGCTTAAACTTCTCACAATAATGATAAGTTAATTATTTATAAGAAATAAAAATTAATTTGGCTTTTAATTTGTTTAGGGAAATCAAAAAGTTAGATTTCATTTTTTAAAATTAATTTAATATTTAAATTTATTTAAAATAATTAACAATTAAATTTAATATCTTGAATCAATTTAGCTCTGCTTATTCATTTTATTTATAATGTGAGAATTTTTATATAAATATTTATTAAAATTATAGTTGGAATAAGATAATATAATTTATTAAAAAATTTAATTAAATATAAAATAAAAAAAATGATACATCAAATATATTATATCCTTCTTTATCTTGATTGATTATTTTAAATTTATAAATATGTACTAATTTGAATATTTTAAAATTAAATTTTATTATTAAATTATTACATATGAAATTCACGCACTTCTCATGTTAGACAAATTAAAGTTACACTACATTTTTTATAAATTTCCTGCATTAGAAGAAATAATATTTTTGTAGATTTTAAACTTCTATTCAGAAGTATTGGAAAATTTTGATCTAGATATTTCGGTCAAATTGAAAATTTATTATTTTATAAAAATCAAAATAAATTTATAGGCTAAATTATCTAAAAATGTCAAATTTGACTTTTTAATCTCAATAAATATATTCATAAGCTAAATTAATCTTTATTCTATTTTCTAACGTTAAAGTGGTGTTTTAAATTTTTTTTCGAATATTAGAAGATTCGAACCCAGATCTATTATCAAGTCATATATAAAATTTAAAATAATATATAAATCTTAGCAGAAAATTAAAAATAATAATTATAAAAAATTTTAATTTTTAGATATTAAATGGTTTTATTAGATGTAAACTAAATTTATATTGTAATTTCAGTTTAAATGTCCAAACAAAATTCTCAAGTTATTGTTTTGTTACCATTTAAAACGACATTCTTTTTCGCGAATGTCAAACAAATCCTTAAATAGTATAGGTGATAAGTATCAGTTTAATAATAATTTAATGTTAAAAAGGGTTGGAAAAGTGGAGCTCTTGAATAGGAAAACCGGTATCGACTTTTTGCTCTGCTAGGGTTTTTCCAGACAGTTCATTTTCTATTATTTCTTTCTAATATTGAATATTAATTAAATGACCTATTTTTGAAAAATATTTTCCCGTTAACTTTTTTAAACATTTTAATTTTTGAAAAGTTCAAGAAACATTTTTTAAATAAATTATTTTCTAGAAACAATCTTAAATAATTGACATTTGGAATATTAGACAACTACACAGCAAACACTTGTTGTGGCTGAATTTTTGTATTTCTTTTTTAGATCACTCTCTATCACGCTATTAACAAGTCGCATTTGCTGAAGTGGTCCCCATAAAAATATTCTCGAATACCAATTTCAATTAAGTAAGCTTCAAGAGTCAGTTGCAAATTGATCCTCATTGGTGAAGCATTTATCATTTGGTAAGTTTTCTCAAAATTAACACTGTGTTTGGGAATGGCGAATTTATGAGAGGAAGAAAATTTTGAATGGAAAAGTAAAAAAAGAAAGATATTTTTTCCGCTTAAATGCAAATAAAACTTGAAATGAAAAAAAATATTACCAAAATCCCATCCTGCTCATATTTTAACAATCTCTCCAAATTGGCGAGAAAATAGGAGATAAATTGATAGGAAAAGATTATCATTCATCATAATTTGTCAAAATAGCCATTATCTTACAATCCAAATATAAGGATAATATTTCAAATTACCTCAATACCCTTTTACAGTATATTAAGACAGAAGTAATAGTGAGATCCAATAAAAAGAGTAAACAAATTAAAAAATATAATCAATTCTTTCCTGAATTATAAAAAAATAACACTTAAAAGTAGAATAAGAAAAATCTTAAAAATCGAATAGAACAATGGAAGTATTAAATAATAGATTTTTTTTAATTTTTCAAAAGTCTAATTAATCAGAGTAATAACTAACAAAAATAATATTGTAAAGTAATTTAGGACACCTGTTCCTCTTATCTGTCTTTGTGTGGTCGCTTTCATCGGCTTCATAATCATACATACGATAAGGAAATTCATGGCCCGGCTAGCCAGCCAAAGTCGCAACCACAAAATAAAATATTTAAAAAAAAAGACCGTTGGGACAGCTTGTTAAGTTTTTCCAGACTTCTTTCTCACTTTCCCATTCTCTATAACGGCTACTACAACAGAAGGCTCTGGAACAAACTACCCGTTTTAAGACGGCGGGACACGTGTAACCGATGACATAGGCTGCCTAAAAATTGAAAATTGAAAATTGAAAATTGAAAATTCTCATTGCTTTTTTAATAGCATTCGTCAAGCTTGTGCATGTTAATCATCCGAGAGGAGTTATGTATGCGTAGTGCATAAATATATTTATATATTAAATCAATTATAAAAAGCATTTTGATTTAAATAGGAAAATTTCTGACCATATATTTAAATTTTTTCTAAATTTATTTTGTGTATGAAACCATCCGTGACGGAAATTTCTTTATTCTATACTATATATAAATATAAAAATAAAAAAATAATGAGATTTTTTATATCGCTTTTAATAAAATTTAAAATATCTTAAAATAACTTTGATCGCTAATTTAAAAATTACATTTTATACACCAAAGAGTATAAAGATTTAGTGGTTCGACACTTTTCTTCCTTAGATAGATAAATGAGATCGAGGGTTCGATCCTCATAGATAGAGCAAATACTCACTGAGCTTCTTAAGTCGACCTGGTGCGAGCATGATTTAGTTATAACCCAATAAAGTGCGAGCATAATTTAGTTACAACCCAGTGAGCTCAGGATAGTTGTACTTAAGAAAAATAAATAAATTTTATTATTTAATTGGATATATTTTTTAAAGATTATTTTTTAAATAATAAATAAATATAATAAAAAGAAAAAATATATTTTTTTTCTAAGAAAAATTTGTGGCTTATTTGGAGATAATATAACATTTTTTTATGTATTTTTTATTACTTAATAATTAACTCATTTATTTATTTCAAATTTATAATTTAGAACAACAGAGAAACAAAATATTTGAATAAACTCATTAACTAAATAATATTGGATCATAGCATGATTTGCTTTGTAATTTTTATTTATTGACTTGGTTTTTCTTCTTTTGTCCGTCAAAATCAAATTTAATTAAATGATAATATTTTCAAATTTATTTTTTAAAATTTAAATTTGTAATTTTTTAATATAATTTATTTTTTTATAGATTGAGTTCTTAAAAAAGTTTAATTCTTAGTAAAAATTTATTATTTTTTCATTATTAAATTAATTTATAACCACTAGTATAATAAAAAAAATATTATTATATTTTATTATAGCTGTATATAGATATTGATTTGGAAATGAGGGACAAGGGTTGGGCATTGAGTGATAACTTGAATTTTTTTTAGCACTTATTAAAATTTTAAGAATCTATATTTATGTCACGACCCAAAACCGTGGGCCGGACCGGCACTAGAACCTAGGTAAGCTTAAGGCACCCGAGGCCCGTAGTAAGCCTAAACTATCACAACTCATCCCTATTATCATTTGACTATCGGAATGGTAAGCCTATATTATGACATTTTTTTTTATAAGACAATCAGAGTTTTTAATTATAACCCAGCATTAGTAATGCATACTATTTGCAGCACGGGCCCACATCCATATAATAAAAATATTTTCTCATACAAGTATTTATTTGTCATAATGTGTTCAAACTATTCCTATTATACAGTCTCCCAAATAGTCATTTACACTCCACAATTTATTTATAATCACATGATAATTCTATTACATCCCAATATTTATTTAAGTATCCTAACTGCGGATTAAAATAAAATATGCAGAGTATTCTAGATATTACTAGAGAGTTTATACTAACATGATCACCTCTCTGCGAAGAAGAAAGCAGAGTCTTATGAACCAATAGTACTTCTATTCCCTGAAAAATATTCATGGAAGGGGGGTGAGTTTCACTAAACTCAGTGAATAATAATAAATAATGCAAACCCATACATTCAGGCAGTATGCTTTTACAATATAATAAATGCCATACTTCACAAGCACATGACATACAACAGCATCTTCAAACAAGTCACATTCAAATACTCACAACATGTGGAAATTAGTCAGT
>CANUEX010042545.1:0-27390 GCA_948099535.1 Jatropha multifida | reverse complement strand
AAAATCTCAATCACAGAATATCAGAACCCAATCAACCATCCAAAATAATAAATCAACCATAAAGATTATTTAAATTACTTAAATAAATTCTGGGAATTATTTTAATACCCTTAAATATAAATTATAGTCCCGAAAATAATTATCTGGTGCCGATCGGGACTCGATTCGCGATTGAGGTGGCCGAAAACGCGTAGATCGAGACTGAGTTCGCCGGAATCGGACTCAATAGGTTGAGATCGGGTCACCGGTGGCTGGATCGTGGTGGAGATGCTACTGAGGTGACTAAATCGGCGGAGAATCAGCTGTTGAAGGCTGAATCGGCGACAACCTGGCGGAGGAATGGTGGCTCGAAGCTTCTGCAGTGGAAGTTCCAGCGTTTTTGGGTTGCTGGCACAGTTGCAGCTTGCTAGAGCTGCTGGTTTGCGCACCAGAGGGAGAAGGGAGGAGCAATGGCCGCACGAGGAGGAGCTGGTCTGGTTTGAGTCGCGCGATGGAGGAGGGAGGAGGAGTGGCAGCGCGAGGAGGAGCTGGTGGAGCTTGGTGCTATGCGCGGTGGCCTGCTGAAGTTTCGGTGGTCGACGCAGTGGAGAGAAGGCAGAGACAGGGAAAGAGAAGGGGAAGCAGGGCTGGTGGTGGCTGTGGCGCGGTGGTCAGCGCAGTGAGGGAAGCCGGAGACAGGGAGAGAGAAGGAGAGAGTGAGTTGAGTGGGAGGTGTTGATGAAGAATGAAGAAGAAGAGGAAAATAAAAAGGAAAGAAAGGAAAAGAAAGAAAAGGAAAGGAGAGAAAAAATAAATAAAAAAACAAACCGTCCCTAATGTCACATGTCGGAGGAAAAGCATAGTGATGCACAGTGATTTCAAAAATATCCGATTCGAGTCTAATTTAAATTAATTCGGTCCAATAAAAAAAAATTGGTCCGACTTTTATTCGATTAACGGTTACTCGATTAATTTTTGGGCGAACCAAAATAGTTTTTGGTCTCGATAATATTACATGGCGTAATATTATTGGCTAATAATTTAACGATTAAATTTAAATGGGAATTATTTTGAAATAAAAATTTCGGGGTATGAATGTATGTTTGTATGAATGTTTGAATATGATATAATTATTGTTGTTGCTTGTTTAATATTCTGAGTTTAATGTTATTTTTTATTCATATGGACTGTAATAATTTTATCTCTATTGATTTGTATTGATTAAATAGAAAATGGGAATATGTAATGAGATAAATGGAATATATTTTAGGAGAGTTGTAAATCCTTTCTCCTCCCTCTTTCTTTGTAGATGTTTAATTTTTATGTCAAATGGATGTTTAAATGATAATAATTTGTATGATTGACATTATTTTCAAAATTACATAAAATATTTTACATCTCAAATTAAGTTAATATCGCAATTAATAAACAATGAATAATCGGACAATTAGGAGGTCGGCTTATACCGAGCGAAACGGGTGCCTAACAATTTCCTATATCCGTTTCCAACTCTCGAATCCACTCTGGTTAAAACTGGATTAATTAATTTCAAAGAATTAATTAATTCAAGAAATTTTTTTCTAATTTAGTAAAATAAGGTGGTGACTCTAAGTATTTTCAAAATCTTACCCGAGTAAGGAAATATATTTTTGATGATTAAAATGAGATTTGATAAAATAAATTTCTTAAATTAAAATGAACTAAGCCTGTTTAATTTGATTTACTCGAGAAATTCTTGAGAAAACCATGAGACGCTGCGTGAAAGCCATGTCGTCCTCAGCTACCGCCTTCGAGATACTGCAAAAGCACACTCCAAAAGATAGGTTCCATTTTCCCTTCTTAGAATTTAATTATGATGCATGCTTAGATTTAATGCTTAATAATGTTAGTTAGAATTAATTAAATGTTTAATTAGATTAGATGCTTACTTAAATTAGCTTAGAATTAATTAATGCAAGATGATTCAGATTTAATTAATTTAGAATTAATTAAATAATTGCATGATCAATTAAAATTAATTAATCAATTCGCCTAGAATTAATTAGTTGAGTGCATGATCATTTAAGTTCAATTAATTTCTTAAGATTAATTAGATACATGATTAGGATTAAATTAAAAATAATTAATTTAGGATTTAACTAAATGCATGATTAACTTAGGTTTAATTAAGTTGCATAAATGCTTAGGATTAGGAAATAAATGCTTAGGATTAATTGGGATCAATTAATAAATAATCCTAACTTAGGATTAATTAAATTAGCTTAGGATTAATTAAATGCTTATTTAACTTAAGAAATAAATAATGGCATGGTTATTTAGACTCCATTGAGTTGAATTAAATTAGATTGTATATATGTCTAACTTAGTTTTAAATAAATGTTTAAATACTTAGAATGCATGATTAGTCCTTAGTACACCTACCTTAAGTTAGAAGCTTTGAATTAAATTTTAGATGTCTATCTTTTACACTTTTGAGTTGATATTTTGAGCATAATTCTAAAACTTCATAATTATTGCATCTTTATTATAATTATCCTCAATGTGAGACTCTAAGCTTTTGGATGACATGAACATGACTTGAATGCTTGAAATAGATGAATGTTAAGGATTGTTTGTTGCCTCATGTGTTGTGAAGAAATTGATGCTTCTTTGCTTTATTTGCATATAGCTTGATCCATTTTCTTCTTTTTCTTTTCTTTCAAAACTTTTGGATTGCTTGTTGACTAAAGGTAAGTGATCCTTTTTCAAAAAAATTAGACAGCTAAAGTCTTTTTCTCAAACTTTTGGCGACTAAAGCCAAATGAACCACTTTTAATCAAATGACAGATAAAAACCACTTTTTCAATCAAATTGGCGACTGAAGCCATTTTTTATCATATGATACTATTTCATTCAAAATGGCAATTAAAGTCAACATTTGATAAAAGTACTCACTTTTCCATAATTAATCAATCACATTTCATAATGGAAAGAACTGCTTGGTTCTAATTCTTATTTATTGGGAAAAGCATGCAAACTCGATTACTAAACTCGAGTTGTGAACCAAAAATCCATAATCCTTATTTTCTTTTCCTTTTTCTCTTATTTTGTTCGAACTTATTTGTTTTATGCGCTTGATTGAGAGACTTGTGATAATCCTAGAATAATTGTAAGGGACTAGATAAAATATTCCCTTCTTTACTTTCTGTGTACCTTTCTTTGTGATATATCTCTATTTCCTTCATTGCTTTCTATGTATATTTTCTTTGCTTCGATTTGGAAAAAAGTGTGATCATTTTAGAATCTCCTTAAAGGGCTAGAAATTTTTTTATTGGTTTCATCCAGTTAAATGTTTTCTTTAATATCGTATTGCAAAATCGGGAGATGCATGGACATTCTAGAATATCTAAAACAAGGCTAAAAATGACACTCTCTTTTATTCTTTTTCACTTTGATTACTATTTTCTTTAAATTGCTTTTTTTTATTGCTTTTCTATAATTACCATGCATTTTCTTCATCCCAGAATTGTTTTCACTTGACAAAAAATTAGTATTTAGGTCAATTAATTTATTTTTTTAAACTAAAAGTTAGTCCCTAAATCCTCAATTTTAATGATTAGTGCGTTTTATCCATTTGGACCAATATTTAAAGTCAAAATTAGGATTTTCCTTAGATTTTTCCTTAAATTAAAAGTGTGACTGGTGACTTATTTTTAATGAAAGTAATCAAATTAAATAGACTTTTTTACTGTGAACACAACTTAATATAAGTGTTCAGATTTTATATTTAGCATATTAGACTAGGGGCTCAGATCAGGGCCTCAGAGTTAAAGGCTCCACTAGGTAGTTAAAATCTTTTTTTTTAATAAATTGGACTACTAATTTACTTAGAAAATAAGATGAAATTATTTTCAAAACAATCTTTCGATTGGCCTTTCTTTTAATGCTTTATCTTTCATGCATCATTTTATTTGCATTTAAGCCTCAGAACCAATTAAGATGGGCTTCTAAACTATGAGTAGTGTCATTCGTACAATTCTTCCTGAGGTTGTTGGGTCAGTCGTGAAAGTACCCAACTTGCAACAAATCTTCAAATCCTTTTAAAGTGTAACGAGTATGCCTACATTATTTAACCCACAAGAAACTCTTTATTATGTGTGCAGTTAGGTATATTGATGCTCTATTGTGATGGGACCCTTTACACCAAGCTAGCTTACACCCTATTATGTAATAGCATCAGATCTATGACCTTTAGGATATATGTACCAGAATAACCTATGTAATTATCATGAAAAAAATTTTTCCCATATACCCATTAGTCATATCACTTGCATGCATACACACTTTGGATTTAGTGTCTAGATGTCCTTTGGATTCAATCCCAAAAACCTCGATTTGATACCCTACACATGAGTGTACCCTACATCTTAAACACAAAAGCTCTAGCAACCTAGGCATGTCTTCACCCTAAACCCTAGATTTCTAAGTACTTTTCCTCTTCAAATATGAGTTTGGCCTTAATCTCCTTATCCTTTCAAACACTAAAATCCTTGATTACTAGGTATCTTTTTCTCTGCAAATTTAAGTATACCTAACACATTGATATATTTTACTCTTTTAAAATACAAAAGCCCTAGTTTCCTAGGCCTAACAAATTTTTTTATCTAACCGTAGATATTTAGGCATTTCAATTTGACCTTTTCATGCATCCTCTATGGGGGACTTAACCTTTCAATATTCAAAGCCCTAAAATCTTAGGCATCCAAAACTTCTCAAAGCCTTAAAAATCTTAGGTGACCCAACAAAATTTTATTATTACCCCAAAGAAATTCCTCTATGACAAGTGACCCTTACCTTTTAGGAAACTTCGTTATAACATCCAACGATCTTCCTACTTTGACTAACATGTTTTCTAATTGATAAAGGAACCTTGCCTAAATGCTTTGTATTGATTTAAAGTGATCAAGAAAATCCAAACATATTATACCCAAAAAAAAAAAAAGGCTCTAGCATACATCTTAATTTGTTTTTTTACTTTTTAAAGGTCTTATAATGAAATAATAGAAAGTTGTGCTTTTTCACCTAAGGTCTCTCAACTCAGAGGTTCATCACTTTAAAGTCTCTCATCTCAATTTTGTATCATAAAACTATCTCAAATTTTACATTTATAACAGTAAAAAATTAAGAATTTAATAACGCGTTATATTGGAATAATAAGTAAGATTTGATGAGATTATTGAAAATAAGATAAAATTCAATAAGGGTGTATTAGACAATTTATGGATTAACTATAATGCCAAAAAGAAAAATGGATTACATTTTGAAATAAATTAAAAAGGAAAAATAGACTATATTTTTAAAATAGAGAGAGTATTTAATAACCTCAGTTTCATTAAAAATAGATAATCAAGCAAGGGTGAGGTGTTGGGGTTAGGAGGTGCACAAGAGGAAATGGCGGTGTAAGTTGAAGTTGGGTAATATTGTCTCCAATGTCTTATCTTTTTGCTCTTTATGTATGAAAAAAAAAAGGTTCATTTTTACCTAAAGTTGAAGAATTAAATGTATAAAATGCCAATTTTTAATTTGATGGTTGATAATAAAATAAAATATCCGCTTAAATTGATATATAAATATATTTAATAAAATCATATCTTATCCAATATTCCTAATAATCCTTAACTAAATATTCTAGCGATTAGTAGTAGAGAGAATCTCTCCACTACTCCAACTCTTTTTACTCTATATAAAGAACTACATACGAAAAGCAAAGGACAATTCTTCCCACATTTTTTACACACTTTCATCTCAAAAGGCTCTCATTAAATAAACTAGAGAATATAGTCTATTTTTGGTTATTAATTGATGCAGTGAGTGCTGAATATACCTCATGATTTTTTCAAACCTGAAACAAAACCCCCCTTTATTCACCATGTTAAATGGCTTACTAAGAAACCCAAGTTTAGAGGAAATGGCACAAAAATAAGAGATTCAATTATCAAACATCGATGTCGCCTTCTCCAATGACCGACCACAAGTAGCGATCACACTAATGCGAGCATATACACAGTTCACTATTGTGCTTGAGTGTTTGTTAGCTAAACCTCAATAGGAATACAGGCATCAAGTTTCAACTACCCATGGTGATCGTGCAGATGATGATCATAAGCATCCTTACCTCTCTAATATCTCTGAAAAGCAAAAGAATAATATGTCTTTCCAAGAAAAACCTCTAATTTGAGCTACCAGAGGGTGAGTCTAAAGCTCATCCAAGCTCCTTTATGCTAGATAGCGTGGAGCTCACTAACCTACAGCAAACAACACTGAACTTTGTGATGTTGTTGAAGAAATCTTTAGAGAGTGTAAGGAGTAAAGGGAGATCGGAAACTTTAGACTCAGAGACGACTCGCCCTTATCTCCGGACATATTAAGCTCACCTTTCCCACCAAAGTTCAAAATGTTGATCTTCTAAACTTATGACGGCAGTATCAATCCACACAGTCACCTAGTAGCATTCATAATGTTTATGTATTTGCAAACTAGTTCAGAAGACTTCATATATAAGGTCTTCCCAGTTACATTTATAGATGCCGCCCAAGAGTGGTATCATACACTAAAGACTAGCTCCATCCAATCCTCTTCTCAATTTTTGACACTATTCAGAGCTCGTTTCATCACCAGCGTCCCTCTGAGGAAGATCTCCTCTGACCTCATTGACCTGTGATAAGTCGTATTTTTATAATATTTTTAGCTTAGTTTTTATTAGAAATTTTAGCATTTTCAATTACTTTGATTAATTTTTATTTATATTTATTTATATTTTTAATTAAATTTCTTTTATTCTTAAAAAGCTTGATTTGAAGGGTTTTTATCAAGAAAGTAGCCAAAATTTACATCAAAGAAGGTTAGAGCTAAAATTTAGAGTCAAAAACTCAACATGGCCAAGTCAGTGAAGCACACAGCCTGGTCGGGTCAAAGCCACGGTCGTGTTACCAAGAAAGCTAAAAATTCAAGATTTAGCTCGTGTAGATATGAAGTCTGGATGTGGCTTATGCATGGGACTGCTGCAGGGCCCAATCATACTCAAAAGAAGAGTTTGATCCTAGCTCAAAAGGAATGCTAGCTATATGCTTAACACATGCAAGTCGAACGTTGTCTTCAAGGAGCTGGGCAGAAGGAAAAAGAGAGTCGCATGGAAATAATAAGAGGACTCACTTTATTTGTGTTCCAGCCCTATTTGCTCAAAGAAGACTCCTAATTGGGAAGAAATACAACACAAAATCAGTTTTCTACTCAAATAATATTTTCTCCTAATTAGGCTAGTTAGTTTCCTACTCAGATTCGAAGACATCCTACAAAGTCTATAATAAGAGAGATTACTACAGTAATAAGAGAGTATCGTATCTTAGATATTAGATCTTTGTTCTACTCTTTTCTTAGTTTTTCTTTCTTTTAAATCTTCAACCAGTCAAGTTGTGTAAAGAATAAAGGAAGTCGTCCACGCTATTCATCATTGACTAGATTTTATCTATAAACTCTTAATCTTGTTTTTATTTTTCATTATTCATATTGATTATGGAATTATTTTCAAGTTTAATTGAGTTTCATTAATTATTATGTCAAACTAAACTCTCATACTAGAAATTTAATGTAGCTTAATTTCTATTCCAATTTATGATATTAAATTTGCTTTTCCTTATTCAAGATATAATTTATTATTGAACTTAATACATCCAGGTAGAGTTTATCCTCTAGATTGATTTACTTGATTAATCACTATCGGAAGAAGGGTTTTTGATAAGAAAAAAGTAATAAATTTCATGAGAATAATAACTTGATGCGGAAGCTATATGGTTTGACTCATGGGGGATTTTCATAAGTTAACGACCTTAGTTTATGAATTCTTAAACAAATTATAAAACTTAATGATTTAATTCATGTTTGATTACACTATTGGGAGGTAGGTAATTAGATGGGGTTAAAATAGCTAACAATACATCCGAAGAACTTGTTAGTGATTTTAGGATTGTTTTCCCTACTTGAACAATTAAAATTGATTAACAAACTAACAAAATAGATTGGATAGAATTAAGTGAAGTCAAAATCCCTAATAGCTTTTAAACCTTGATTTCTTTTCATCAAATACTATTGTCTAAATTCTTTTCTATTGTTTTATTTTATTTTATTTTATTTTACAATTCTTCTCTTTATTATCATTTAAATAATAGTAAGTTAACACAATTTTGGTACTTTGTATACAATCTTCATGGGAATGATAGTTTACTCATTCTTTATTACTTGTTGCAATTTCGTACATTTCGAAGAGCCTGTCAACTTGAAGCTAGAAGAAGGAGAAAAACTTAGGCAATACATAGTAAAGTTTCAAAGACTTGCAATATAAGTGGAGAACTTGAACGGTGAATTTGCCATCAGCACTATGACAAAGAACTGTAAGTAAAATAAACACTTTGAAGTATAAGTATTGATCCCGCTCTCCCTTTTATAGCTAATGGCCCGAGCTCATAAATATAGTGGAACGCGATACTCATCTCCAACAAGGGGAAGGTCGCCCATCAAACACCCAAAAATAAGCTACCCAATCAAAGCCCTTTATCACAGAGAGTTCAAGTTCACTAAAGAAAGGAAGTTCACCCTCCTCAATAAATCGCGCATTGAGATACTAGCGTGGATATTGGAGCAAGAAAATAAAGTACAAATAAGCTTCCTTAGGAAATTGAAAGAAAATACCAACGGATATAGAGACAGGTGTCGATACTGTGAGTTCCATAGGAACATTAGGCATGACACTAAAGCTTGTTTGCAATTCAAAAGAGAGTTAGAACGTTTTGTGCAGAAAGGTGAACTAGAGGAGTAACAGAGGAGATCAAGAGGGTCTAACGATCTAGGGTGTAGAAATGACTATATATGTTAAGTTTTTCTTCAGGTCTTTCATAAAAAAAAAATCCTTTGTCTTACTTTGATCACCGAACTTAAGCAGTCCCTGTTAAGCTTCAAAATAAACTCCCTGACTACAAAATTAAGCAGTCTTGGTCGAACTCCAAAAAGCTCATTGACATACAGACTTAAGCAGTCCTCACCGAGCTCCAAAAAGCTCCTTAACATACGGACTTAAGCAGTCCTTGCCGATCACCAAACGAACTTAAGCAGTCTTGGTCGAGCTTCAAAAAGCTCTTTGACATATGAACTTAAGCAATTCTGAACGAACTTCCAAAAGTTCCTTGACATACGGACTTAAGTAGTCCTTGTCGAGCTTCAAATAGCTCTTTGACATACGAACTTAAGCAGTCCTGGCCGAGCTCAAAAAAGCTCCTTGACAAATGGACTTAAGCAGTCCTTGTCGATCTCCAAACGGACTTAAACAATCCTGGCCGAGCTTAAAAAAGCTCCTTGATAAATGGACTTAAGCAGTCCTTACCGAATTCAACAAAGCTCTCTAACAAACGCACTTAAGCATATACACATACTAACAGTTTGCAAGAGACAGACACATTTGGACATAAATGACCAAACCTTTTTAGAGAACTCTTGATAATAAAATAAAATATCTAATTAAATTGATATATAAATATATTTAATAAAATCATATTTTATCCAATATCTATGAAAATCCTCAACTAAATATTCTGGCAGTTAGTAGTGGAAAGCATCTCTCCACTACCCCAGCTTTTTTTCCTCTATATAAAGAACTACATTCGAGAAGCAAAGGACAATTCTTCTCACATTTTTACATACTTTCATCTAAAAAACTTTCGTTAAACAAACCACACAGAATATAATTTATGTTTTGTTATCAATGGCGAAAGGACTCGAGAGATTATACAAAAAGGCTCAAATTGGGCCAAAGTGGATGTGTCAACAAAGGAAAAGAAATTAACTTTGTTTTTATTTTATTTTATTTATTTGATGCAATATTAACCATCATACTAAAAATAGAGAATACCTTAAATTCCAAAATCTCCAAGCTGATTCATTGATGGCATTCAGTTAAATTTCAGTAATAGAACCGTAAAGCTGGTTCTGCTCCAAATGAAGAATCCCTAGCCTGCTAACTTCTAAAATCTGGAGAAATTTCACCAAAAAAAATAATACTATTAGCCAAATTAAATCTTGCTAAGTCGTACAAAAACAGATACCCTGGCATTAATTGGACCAGACACTAAGGCGAAGAGACAGAGGGAATCTCCAGATTCTTTATCGTCTTCCCTTTCAAGAAGAAGACGACAAAGAAGAAAAGTAAGTGCATTTTCGTTTTCGTTTTTTTTGCAGCAGCCAAAATTGAAAATCAACCGAATGGTTAGTTGTTAAGTAAAAATAAGGATGACTTAATGTATACATGTTAAAGGCTTCCATTAGAAGTGGAAAAGGGTTGTGCTCTAGATTTCTTCCTTTAAAATCTTTGAACAAAGAAAGATAAATAGAGGGAGTGTGTCACGAACGGTTGTTCGATTGTCTTCAAGCGAGTGACCTCACCGACTACAAGGCTAGAAAATTTGGGTCTCACTCCCACCTTAAAGCGCGTAAGCAGCCCGTCAACATTGCTATTCGAGCCTCGAGCCTTTCTGTTCAACTTATGGAGCTGCTTTTTTTCCCACGAAATTAAAAAGGAGGGCATTTTATGCGCTTGGCCCAAATTTAAGGGGCGAAATGAACCTTTTTCTTTTATCCTTTATGTTGTATTTGTTTGTAAAGTCAATTACGGCAATGGAATTTGAAATTGCAGGTTCCAATTTCCATGGAAAAATCAACCTGAACTGGGAATTTGATGCTGAGAGAAATGATAGAATAGTCCCTTGATAACATGGACTGGAAGAAAATGGAAGTGGATTCTCAGTTCTTTCACAATGCCATGTGACACGCACATGATTTTATTAAGGGCAATAATGATATTTCACTTTTTAATTAACAGAAAAGTGAGAAAAAAAACATAACAGAATCAAAACAGAGAGATAATATAAATTTAATTTTGAAAACAGTGGTCCTGATTAGTACATTTCACTATGACTAGGGACTAAATAATTATTTAGCATAGAAAGTTAGCTTTACAAACTATGATTAATTTAACTTGCAAACACTATCTTTATAAAGCCCCAGTAATTTCGAACCTCAACTGTAAAAAAAAATAAAAAAATAAAAAATAAACCTTCCAAACTAGCAGATGACAGAAGGCAAATTACCGAATTACCAAATAACCAAATCTTAACCAGTATCAGCTATTACAAGGTGTTCCATCAACTGAAATTTTCACTTCAGAAAGTCGCAGCAGAAAAAGGAAAAAGAAAAAAGAAACTGGCAGTTTTGATAATAACTAAAACTAAACCTAAACCTAAACATATCCATCATATTATTCACAACTTCATGTCGACGCATTCAAGCACGCTAGTACAGAACGAGTTTTACCTAAACATCCAACAAATATGCTGCTTTCATAGATCAAGGACCATCGGACCCTTCTACAGTTGGCTTAGGTGATTCAACCACACACTTGAATGGTACCTACACAACCAAAAAGAAACAAGAAAAAAATTTAACTTTTTTTTCAGAAAAAAAAAAAAAAGTAAACTAAGTGGATGCTTATAGCCCCAATATCACATCCTTGCTTTTGTTCAAGGCAGCGTGACTTACGCTCTTTACCTATTCCCCCACTTCCTTTCTTGCAATATTTGAACTTTATACAGATGTAGGCTAATTATATTGCGAAGGCAAATTTACAGATATGGTTTGCCTTGATTGGATACTACAAGAGAACCTCCTTGGGCACCCAAAATTGGCACTAATTTCCATGAACGAGAATTTTGACCTTTGTATATTTTGAATACCAACAAAACAAAAATTCTAAAACTAACAAAAGTACAAGAACTATGGTAATAGCACAAATGCAGTGCAAAACATAACTCATAAATTAATATCAGCGTCCACAAAAATGTGTGCTACATGCTTTATGTGATTGCACCCAGATGCACCACAAAATGCCTGAAAATTCAAATTTCCTTCTCCCACTTTGTGCAACAATTGGCTCAGTTCAGTTTCCTCGCTCAAGGCAAGGGGACTTGATTCAAAGAGAGGGTAATTGTTAGGACTCTAATGAAATAATAAATAAAGTTCGGTAGTAGTCATTTGTGAACCATTTTTTTCTTTTGATTGAATTGTTTTGTAGACAAGACTCCCATAAGATCCTATCTGGTGACATGCATACATGACATATTCACAGTCTTCTTTTATTTATTTATTTTTTTTAACCCCCATTTAGGAAATACTCCTCAAAAATTTCAACAGATCTCCATATCCAGCCAGTTAGATCTCTCAGCAAAGTCTTCTTGAAAGCCAAATCAGAGAACTTAGTCAAAACTCCCATGACAATCTCCAATACTGAAATTGGAAGCATTAGTCCCAAAAGTAAGATTTAACTTTCTTATTATTTTTTTTTTTTAAGCTTTTAGTAACATAGATAGGAGTTCTATCTCTAGACACAAGTTGATGAAGGTCCATGGGACAGCTGAGTCTTTCGGATTAGACACAGACATGTCCTTTGTATAACACATTGGGAAAAAAAAGTGACAAGTCTAGCTGGACAGTTGTACAACGCTTCCTACAATTCCAGCATTAAAATGAGTCCATTCCAAGCCCTTTATGATAACCTTTCTGCAGATCTTACCCTGCTGCAACTGTAGAGTGGGGGATTGGGTTTTATCCCAAACTAAAACCTCCTATACAAGAGTCAGTTGCTCTGAGAAAACACTTGAACTGTCCCAAATTTTATGGTCCACATCTTGTTTTGGAGAAAATTGGACCAGCTGCTTACAAGTTCCAGTTACCACCTATTTCTCTATCCATCCTCTGTTTCATGTTTCTAGACTCAAAAAACATATTGGACACAATTCTACCATTTCTGACACAATGCCACAGTTCACAACTTAGATTTTTTAAATCATAAGAATCCTGAACGCTAGTCATTACCAGGCATAATGCTACTGTCTCTCAAGTGTTAGCTCTTTGGAAAAGCATGTCTGCTGCCGCCGCTGCCACTTGGGAAGGTAGGTCATTCCTGCAAGCTCAGTTTCCTCACTTCAAGCTTGAGAACAAGACTTGATTAAAAGATGGGTGCAATTGTTTGGAGACTAATGAAATAATAAATAAAGTCTGATAATAGCCATGTTGCAAATGAAATTTTGTAAATTTGATTGGATTGTTTCGTAACAAGAATCTTATGAGATAATAGTCTGAATTACTTGCATACATGAGGTATTCAAGTTTTTCTTTTATTTATTTATTTTTTTTAAGCTCATTTAGGGAATACTTCTCACAAACATTGAAGCACAAATTCAAAATGTCTTCATCCCCAGTCAGTTTTAGGTCTCTTAGCAAAGTCTTCTCAAAATCAAATCAGGGAACGTAATAGAAACTACCTTGCCAATGTCCAATACTGAAATTGGTGTTGTTTTAGTTATTTTTTTAACCCTGTTTAAGGAATACTTCCCAAAAACATTAAAGCAACAAATTCCAAAAGCTTCATATCCAGTCCAATCTCTTAGCGAAGTATCCTTGAAAGAAAATCAGGGAACCTAGTAGAAATTACCTTGCCAATCTCCAATCCTGAAATTGGTTTAAGAAAATCCGGGAACTTAGTAAACTGAAGCACCAAATTCAAAAGATCTTTATATCCAGTCAGTTTTAGATCTCTTAGCAAAGTTTTCTAGAAAGCCAAATCAGGGAACTTAGTAGAAACTACCTTGCCAATCTCCAAAACTGAATCGGAAGCATTAGTTCCAAAATGAGGATCTAACTGTTTTTCTTTTGGCTTCTAGTAACATAGATAGGAGTTCATCTCTAGACACATGTTGAGGAAGGCCCATGGGACAGCGAAGTCTCTTGAGCATCCAACATGTCCTTTCCATAACTCATTGAAAAAAGAACTGTACATGCCATGAAACATATTCGAGGTGCATGGGTTTGCCAAATCCAATTCTTGGTGCAAATGGTTAAGTCTAGCTCAATGGTGGTACAACACTTCTTACCATACCAGCATTGAAATGAGTCTTTTCCAAGCCCTTTATGATAACCTTTCTGCAGATTTTACACCTGCTGAAACTGTAAAATGGGAAATTGGGTTTATCTCAAACTGCAACCCTATAGACAAGTGTGTCAATTGCTCTAAGAAAACACATGAAACTCAGTCCTACATTTTATGGTCCATATCTTGTTCTGGAGAAAATTGGACCAGCTGCTTACAAGTTTCAGTTACCACCTCGTTCTTCTATCCATCCTCTGTTTCATGTTTCTCAGCTCAAAAAGGCAAATTGGACTTGGTGCTACTATTTCTGCAACAGTGACACAGTTCAATAACTTTGATGACACAATTTTTTTTTTTTTGAAGCATTGAGAATCCTGGATATCAGAGTCACTACCAGGCATAATGCACCGTCTCTCAAGTGTTGGCTCTTTGGAAAAACATGCTTGCTCCTACTGCCACTTGGGAAGATAGGTCATTCCTGCAATCTCAGTTTCCTCACTTCAAGCTTGAGGACAATACTTGATTAACAGAGGGCAGCATTTGTTAGGACTTTAATGAAATAATGAACAAAGTCTGATAGTAGTCACGTTGCAAGTTTGTGAACCATTTTGTAATTTTGATTGGATTGTCCTGTACTTTTGTGATAAGTTTGTTAATGTTGGTTGAAGCGTTAGCTGATGTGGCAAGCTGTTAGCACTGTGGAGCTTACGTAATGTGGCAAGTTGTTAGCTCATGTGGAGCTTATGCGCTAGTCATGTAGCAGGAGTTCAAAACTGAGTTGTAAGGTGGGTTTGGAGTTGAAATTTTGTGATAATAATATCAAAATTTCCCCTCTCTCTTTTCTCAGTTCCTCTCCATTTTTTTTCCCCTTGTTTCTTCCTTTCTTTCTCATTAAAGACAACTAAACCCTAGATTAGAATCATGCGATATCTGCTCCTAACATGACCATATTTAGCCACATGAAGTTGGAAATATAAAATTGACAATTACAGGTAGTCTCAGCATAACATAAAAGACAAGAATCTTATAAGATAATAGTCTGAATCACATGCATTAATGAGGTACTCAAGGTTTTCTTATTTACTCTTTTACGCCCCATTTAGGGAATAATTCTAAAAAAAATTGAAGCACCAAACTCAAAATATCTCCATACAGTTTTAGATTCATATGAATCAGATCTTCAAGAAGCTAATCAGAAATTTTCAGCCATTCAAGTTCCTCATCAGAGTTATTACTGCTTAAAATCTTCCCATCATCATGTATGAAGAAATTAAAAGAGAATAACTATCACCAATGGTGCATTGTCAAGCAAATTAAATCATACCTTGCACTGAAGACTTGTTATTGTTGACTTCAGCAAAGCATCTCCAACTATCAATCTCAACCTTTTTATAAAATCTCCCCTGCTTATCTTTTTGGCCTGATGGTTATAGAAGATTAAAAAATAAAACATAAATAATTAAAAAGAGATGATGAGACAAGAACATTAGAAAAAATTTAAACGAACACATAATATAACAAGATATGATGGTATTAACATACCTGGAAAAGTTCATAATTTGCAGTTACGAGTTCCATCTCTTTACGAGGAATTTTGTTTGAGATTGCAGCAAACAACATAGGGAAGGGCATCCAAGGTGATTTAGGTGTCCTTGTGTTACTTGAACCAAGACTTGAAGCTTTTCCTAGAGATCTCCCAGATTCTGAAACCGGTTGACTCTCACTTCCCTAAAATAGCAAACATATAATAAACTAAGAACCTGAAATGAAAATCATCAATGACAAAACAAAAAAATACACTTGTTTAATATGCACAATTATATCTACTTGCACCATTCAAGTACAGAAATGGTATTGCCCTTCAATACCTTCTGACATATGTTAGCCTGTGATAGCATTAAAGAGGATTAGTTTACCATGACCAGTTCTTCCTGTTTGGCCTATTGGTCATCCATTAATATCTTACAAAATATTGCAGCCTTTTATCTTTACAATGTAACAATCAATTCACATGTTTCAAAGTGAACTCATGAATCTTGAATGACACAAACAAATACTAAAAGAAAATTATCTGTTCCAACACAATGCACATCTTGGCATATTGCAAATCAACATCCTTTCAGCCAGAATAAAAATATAACTTAGTAAACTATAATGACTATGATAGAAATGATTATGATAGAGTCAGGGAAAAGAAAGTGCCAAAAATATATAAAAGATACCCTTACCAGATCATTGGTTGGAGATTCCATAGGTAGATTCAAATCAACTGCAGTGGATTCTATTGGCTGATTCAGATCAACTGTAGAGGACTCCACTGGCAAATTTCGCTGAGCACCTTGTGAAGATGAAGTGATACCAGAAACAGCATGCTTAATATCACTTCCAACCAAAAAGCCTGTACGAGCAAACATAAAAGCTAGCAGTCAAGTAGCAAGGAAGTTTCAGAAATGAGAAACACATGTACTCATACAGCATCTGCAGAAGACACCGCCGACTAAGTAATTGGATCAATGGTTGGAGCAGCTACCGGTCTCATGGAGAAAGAGAAGCCAAACAGAAGTAGATAACTATGCATCATGGTTTCGATTATTAGCAGAGACAGTAGATATTTGATCTCATGGACTAAGAAGGCCAAAACAAAAGTAGATAACCACACATCATGGTTTCAATTATCAGCAGCCAAGGATATTAGACAGTAGAGATTGATGCTCAATTCTGAAACCATTAGAGGTCATTGATTCCGTCTACAAATAACAACAATTGATAGAGCAGGAATGTATCCAATGTAAAGCTCTTCAAGTTCTCGTTCATTAGTAGAAAAATATGGATGTATATGTTAATATGTATGCATATATATGCACACAAATCAAAAAATAATGTTCAACCAGAACTAGAAATCACAAGAAGGAATAGCATATCACCTTCAGCATTAGAAGAGACCTTGAAACTAACAACAAATTCTGGATAAATATGGGTGTTCATATTCATATTCCATACTATATACTGTCTCGGATTTTGAAGATCTTCGACACCACTATCAAAGTCCTCACTGCTGGGATAACACTGCTGAGTCCCAGGCTTAAGAAGCTCCATGTTTCCCATTATTACACGACAAAATAAAATATGCCGCACCCCATTTTCGTCAACATCACAAAACTTTGCACTGCGAAAGTATGACAGTATTAAAGAAATAGTAAGAAACAAAAATAAATGAGGACAAAAAACAATGATTCTAATATGAAAAGAGAACATGATAGTGCACTCACATAAACTTCTCAAACCAATCACTCATCCTAAAAATAGCAAAAACTGTTTTACAACATTAAAATATAATAAGAACAATTAAAATCATGAACATCGTAATTATGTTGAATAATAAGATTTATTTGTTGCCAAAACAAAAATAAGCTTGCAGGAGGATTCATGTGCATCTCCATTACTATGCAGCTAAACCAGCTTTCTGATAGGCTTACTAAGACCAAATTCAAATTGCAGCTCAAAGAATACCAATAAAACAAGAAAATTACTAAATCCACCAAGATGGCTATTTGGTGAAGAAAATTAGATGCCACAAACTTACAATCCATGCACCCAGCACATACAATTTCAATAGTTCATAAATCAAGAGCATCGAAAGAAAAAACCAACCTGATGTCACAGCAGTTCGCTGCAGAGAGATGAACACCAATGCCATATTTTGACTTGGTTGTAGACGATCCACAATGCCCAAGTCCACAAAACATGACTGTAGAGAGTAACCTTTTGGAAGAAGCAAACCAAGCATATCTAACATTTGCGTCACCACGACATTTTTTTGTTAGCTCAATCTGCTTTTGGAAAAGTTCCAATCGGGTATGCATTGAAGTGCTAGAGCAACACTGAATATCAAGTATGTCAGCACCACCAAAAGAGCTCATGCCTGTAAGAAACATTTTCCTTACACTATCAAAATCTAACTTTACATCAACAGAGTCATTTTCAGTGGATAAATTTGCTTTATCATGTTGATTTTCCCCAACAGCTTCATCAATTTTTTCTTCAAGTTTCCTGTTGCAACTATCCTCAACTTCTGCAACATGATAGTCACTGTCACTCGTAGGATTTTGGGCAATTTGAAAATGTTTGACAATAGCATTTGACTCTCCACTACACTCCTTCAAATTGGATTCGGCCATTCCATTTATGTCAATTTCAACCTGCACCTTGATCTCATGTGGCCCATAAGACTCTGGGAAAATATGCCGTTGGTCATCCACACAATTATGCTGGCAGCAGTTAAGCGGCTCTTGATCGTCAACATAAATTTCTGGGAAGAAGCAGCCACCTGCCTCATCAATCCAAGCCATTGGTTGTTGTAAACCGGTCCTCATGTCCATTCGAAACATATGCAAGAAATCGAGCACATAACAGTGACCCTCTAATTCAACCTCAATAGCCGGTTTCTTGTTTTGAAGATCATTTTGGACCAACGCAACAAGATCTAGAGGAAAATCATTCCATTGACCATTCTGATAAAACATAAGACGCTTTGGCACCCCAGTCCTCATAAAATTTGAATAACACCGGAGTAAAGATCTTCTAAAATGATATCCACAGCTCACATGCTTGCTCTGGCCTCTAGCTAGTCTCCTCTGTTTCCCAAGCTTATGTTTTGAAAAATTCAAATTGGGCCACCCAGGTGACATAATGTGAGATGCTCCAGCAAAGTATGCTGCATAACGGGATGCTCTTTTTCTTTTCAGACCCAGCATAACTCTATGAGAACTATCCAATACCTTTACGTTCTTGGCTTCCATTTCTACCTAACAGATCAATATCTATCAAGAAATTCAAATCCAAAAGTTCGAATATAAAGAAAACTAACAACTCTAGCCTCCCACCAGTTTTATAAAGACAATGCCATTGGTGATGATCGGCAAGCCCTGAATAATGGGAATTAGTTAGAAAATTAGAAAGTACAGATAAACTTTGCATGCCATTCATAGCACAAATGCAAGACCTACTGATCTACAGAAGTGTCTCATCAGAAGGACAACAAGAACCAGTCAAATACATTAGATAATGAAGAATACTTGGTACATGTTACACTGCAGTTACACAAGTGCACTGCAGTTATGGTCCCATGACCTGGAATGTCCACTTTTTCATTACATGAAACAGAAACTCAACTTCAGATCTATGTAATTATCCAATTATAGATGCAATAATCGCTTATCTGCGAAAGTAATGATCATTGCCTGCAGTACATGATTTAAATAAAGTAAGTCACCACAGCATAATCTTTTAACCAAAAGACACATGAAACCATTTGCACATTGCTGTAACTGACCACTACAAGCACACAATACCTTTGTAATCTTAAAATTTGAACAAGGATATTTAAAATTTGAAAGAAAGAGAAGAGTCCATAGACAGCCAACAGAAAATATAACCAAAAACAGAAATGTTGCAGTAATGATACTACAGTTCATCTCTTACTTTTGCATGCATGTTCCAGTGTAGAGATGTGTCCTACGCTGTCAAGTGTGTACGTCTACAAATAGATTGTACAAAGCATTATGCCTACGCACTCCACATCATAACACCTCTAGTGTGATATGCCCCATGACCATACCCCTATCATGAACCAACACATGCATGGTCCATGTGATTAAGATTTTGACATGTATAAACAAATAAATTGAAACATGGTCCATGTGATTAAGATTTTGACATGTATAAACAAATAAATTGAAACATGATTCGTTTCAATCCACTTGTTCATCCTTCTCACGAAAAACTTGTTTTCATGTCCTCAACTTTTCTATTCCTCCTCTATTTTCCATCTTTCCACTTTTCAATGCTTCCCCCGGTTCCCCATCTTTCCACTTCTCTAATCTTGATACCAAGTAACCTTTTGCTATAACAGCATTGAATCCAACTCCCAGCTATGGAAAAACGGCGCAACAATTGCATGAAAAAAGAACTGCAATGTCGATGATAAAGTTTTAAGCTTTAAAAGAAAAAACTTCTCAACTTCCACATTACAAATAAAGAAAATAATTTGTTTCTCAAAACAATATTCTGAACAAACTAAATTATTAAAAAAAAATCGCAGTTCAGTTGTGGAAACTTCCTTTCCTCTCTCCACATGACAGTAGTAATCAAATCCAAAAAAAAAACGTTGAAGTTTTTCCCTTCATGATTTTTTTTTTTTTTTTTTTGCTCCAATAAAATTGACAAGCCAAATAACTTAAATTTCAGAAATATACAAGCACTTAAAAAGGAAGTTCAATACAACTTCCCTGCACAAGGAACACAAAGGCAGGCAAGAGACCAAACATGAAATGTGCTAATTACAAAAAATGTGATCTCAATAAGTAGGAGAATGCATTCAACAGGAAACATACTTAGAGAACCAGACAGAATAGTCCATACATCTCACATCCATAATTACTTCAATTCTAGAACTGAAGAAACCACCATTCCAATGGAAACACAAAGGATCAATACAACAAAATAGAGAGACATAAATAACAAAAGAAACACATACCTAGTACTGCAGTTAGTTATCATTCTGAAAATGTTCCTCTTCTATACAACCGTCACAAAATGCAAAGAAGTAGAGCCACTGTTATTTATTCTACAGTCTTGAGTAGCTCTGCTCCTATAATCATCCAATATCAACAATAATACCCAAAAAAAATAATAATAATCTTTATTTCAACCTCCAACGACTAGTTATCTGTCAGCCAAATTAAATTAACAAAAATTTGGTTAATTTAACTCAGTTTAACTTGATCAAGCTCAAATTATTAATTTTCTCGACTATGAGATAGTTTAGATTACAAAATACCAAATCGAAATCCAATTAGGAAACAGAACAGATCTTGACCTCCATACAGAGAAAAATTTGAAAAATAAATAAATCGATCAATAATAAATTGTACGCCTGGAACACAAATTTTCATCTTTAAAAAAATTGGAAAATGAAAACATGGGTCAAAAAGTGCAAAATTCCTTTAAATTCAACTCAAAAACGCAAATCAATTAACAAAACAAATTCCAAAAGCACTTCCAGTCAAAATCGGACCCGATCTACTCATTTCTATCACAAAATCCAAAAAATTAATAAAATTTATAGTAATCCGAAAATCTCAAAAAATAAATTAATTAATAATCTTTCGAATTCAATTCATCAAAACACGAATCCATAAGCTACTTTTTTATATTATTCGATATTTAATTGGAAAAAAATAGCAGAAAAAAGAAATAAATTGGAACAGTTTTACCTGCAGATGATACAACAATTAAAAACATGTATAACTTGTGAGGTTCGTTTCTCGCCTTAGAGAGAAGAAGAAACCCTAGCTAGAGAGAAGAGGAACAGTGAGAGAGATACGACGCCGTTGATCTGTAAAAATAGATATGGCGTTGACGGTGCAAGTTAAGTCGGCGGTCATCGAAAGGCTCTCTGTGATTTGTTATTCTTCTTTTTTCTTTTATTATCTTCTTTTTTTCTTTTGATTTTATTTTTCTTTCTTTTACTTGCGCGAAAAGCAGGAAAGGCTACTGAACCTGCGCCCACCACCAAACAACGAATTTTTTTTTTTTCTGAGCAATGCTAAAGTGACATTGAATCGATGAAGTTCTCTGTCACAGCTTCCATCTATTTGGTTGACTGTGAGGAGTGATCGAGAAGGCCGAGATGAGATTGGTTCGTACAAGGATTAACGGGAGATAGAAGCAGTGTACTTCGGGATACCGACTCCGCACGTTTCAAGAAGATAGGAATAAATATTAATTTGTTACCCAAACTTATTTGATAAGATTAAAAAAAAAAATTATATTTAACATTTTCACTCAATTTAACTATTAAATTTATATAAAATAATTAAAGAGATTTGATTTCACTTTTTAAATTAATTTAATCCTTAAATTTATTTTAATTTTTACAAATCAATAATTAATTTGATTTAATATAATTGACTTTTTATCTCTTTTTGTCTAATATTAAAAAGCCTCTAAATCAAACTTTTCTAATATTAATAAATATGAATATAAATTTAAAATTCATAAAAACAATATTTCTTGTCATATAATAAATTTATAATATGCATTATAATTTTAATTTATGCAACATGAAAATTATATAAATTTCATAAGCGATAATCAATTAATAGATGTTAATTTTAAAATGTTCAAATTAATATATATTTATAAATTCAAAATCAGCAATTAAGGTATAGAGAAATACAATATATTTCACATATACTATATTTTGCATGATTTCATACTTAGATAGTTTGAGGTTCACGGATACCCTAACTATATAGGGCTACTTTAAATGAGTTTTGGATGAATATAGATAGTAAAAATTTAAAACGATTCGAATATAAATATTTAAATGGATTTAAACAGATACGAATAGTAAATTTTTAAATGGATATAGGTACGAGTAACTTAAAATTCGCTAATATCCACTTGTTCCATCCCTACCTAGGTTCAATCTCATAATTGATTTAATTATTACAGTGGTATTTTGGGAAATAAAGAAATTAGAGCTGGTACAAATATATATAAATGTCAAAATAGGTTTGCATGTTGAGTTCACATGATATGATTAGGGTTAATACGAAAATAAGTTGTTTAATAATTGTGTTAAATATATTTAAATCACGATACAAAAATTAAATAAGTGATATGAACACATCACATGTAACAAGTTTAATTGAGTCATAAAATTTAATCAAATTTAATTACAAGGGATCGTAATGGGTCAAAACATAATACATAATAACACATATAACTTGTATAAACCTCTTAATATACATTTTACATATGAAATTACATTTATATCCTTAATTAAACGAATTAGACAAAGTAAATGAGCCGATCCTTGACACGACACGTTTAAATTCGTATCATATACAGATCACCCGTTTATAACACAAGCCCATTTAGACCCAACCCTATTCTGTTTAATTTCTATATTACGCAAATTGTGATTTTGTGTCATGATCCATTTTGACGCTCCTAATCACCCTTCAATTTTGTTGTTCACACTCTCAAGCTTCCATTTTCGTCCATTAAATATTTCAATTTCAATTTAAAAAATTATACTTACTAGATAATGATTTATAAAGATATTTTATTAAACACTTTAATTTATATAATAATATTAATTAAAAATATTATTTTTAAAAAGATATATTAATTATATATCGAATTAATATTTTATACATAAAAATCAAAACACTCTAAAAATTATTGTCATTAATACTAGAAAATATATAATATTATTAAAATTTATAAATTCAAATGCACAATAAGTCATTTATAAAATTTAAAGTGATACTATCACGACCCATTGATTGGCTAGATCGGCACTAAAATTTAAATAGAGTTAATGCCACCAAAGGCCAAAGAAAACCAATACATACCAAACAAATTTTCTACACCAAAGGCCAAAGAAAACCAATACATACCAAACAAATTTTCTATCAATAGAAAAAGCATCGGGCCCAATATCATTGTATTTAATATTAACTTGATTTCCCCAATTTTCTATACCATATCAATGTATTACATATTAGAAACTTCAACAAATTATACATCAATAAATCCTATATTTATTATACATAACTTCCGTGATTGCAAAACAATCTAAGAAATTAAAATTTCACTTCAATACACTAAACATAATTAATCAAGGTTATTACATATTAGAAACTTCAACAAATTATACATCAATAATTTCTATATTTATTACACATAACTAGCGTGATTGCAAAACAATCTAAGAATTTAAAATTTCACTACAATACACTAAACATAATTAATTAGGGTTTCATTTTCAACATTTTCTTTAAATGTCAGGTGGCAAAGACTCATAAGATATTGGAAGACTTGTAACCTGAAAAAAATATTATGGTAGGGATGAGCACCTAAACTCAGTGAGTTGGTTAGTTAACCTTCTCACCCCACACAATCAAACAAATGCAAATTAAGTCATTCGACTAGTTATATGATCATACAGTCAATCACACGAATTACATAACAACACCAAACCCAAATTTTAACACCTTCACATAATTACATCACGTGAAAATTGGTCAGTGATGTCAACAAAACCCCCGACAAGCCGTCCTCACACATTGCCCTCCCCATCACGTGTGCAACAGGAAGCTGATCCCCCATGCATGGCCGACTTGTCTCAACCTCGCTTGACTAGCCTTTTTATTTTTTTTATACTCTCTTTTCTTTTTCATGCTAATAGACGGCTACTTTGTGGTTTTCCGTATCATATTTCATCAAATGCATACAGAGACGCCGATTCCCTATACATGGCCGACTGGTCTCAATCTCACTTGACCAGCCCTCTCATTTTTTTTTATAGTCTCTTTTCTTTTTCATGCCAATAGGAAGCTACTCTGTGGTTTTCCGTATCATATTTCATCATATGCACATCGGGTCACCGATCTCCCATACATGCTCGACAGAATTATAGATCGTCCTCACAAATCCAACGGTGACTCGCTGCATTCCAATTGCACACATGCAAAGCATTCATGAAGCACATAACAAATAATCAAATCATATTCAATAGCAACAAATAATGCAACACACATTAACAATTTACTAAGTAATGCATGTCTAACATTTAGTCGTGTATGCATGAATGCAAATGGAGGTGGATGATACGAATTATCTAACACTACTCACCGTTTTACAGTTTAGTTAGAAGCTACGTTCTTTTCTCGATACTCTACTATTTGGAATTGATTCCTCTGAACCCGCAATAATATCTAAAGAAAAAACCAAAATAAGTTTACTATTCATGAATTCTAACTGTCCTATCCAAATTCTAATTTTTAGTAATATTTTATTATTATTTTTCTAAATCGTTTAATCTGGATATTCTAAACCAATATAACTCTCTTATCTCGATTTCTTAATCTTAAGTTTCCTAATTTAATCTATATATGTTATACATGCTAATCTAACCTCATCATAGTTCTTTAACTAAAAAATTTTCCATAAATATTAATTAATGAAAATAAAAATCAGCTAATTTCATTATTTAAGATTGTCCTACTAAAAGTCCGGCAACATCTCCCCTAAAATAGAGTTGTCTACTTGTTTCAAACAATATCAACATTCAATTTACACAGCCCATCCATCCATCGGGCAATTCAATTTCAAATCATAATCCCATCCTCCTCTTAATATTACAGTCAACGTCAAAAGGGTTCTCTTTTCTCAATATCAAGGATGTTTATACATTTAACAGTCCAACCATCATATAAAAGCTTATAACACCATAGCAAGCTCAACTTATTTAATATGATTTGTTTAGCTAAAACTTGGATTTAATAAGTGTCCAACAATATAAAATTTTTATTTTTATTTATTTATTTTAAAATTTTATTATATGTATAATAAGATACTGTGAAAAAATAAATAGATAAACTTAATATTTTATATTTAAATATCTACTATAACTTTACACATTTATTTATGATAAAAATAATTATATAAATTATTTATTATAAATATTAGTTATAATTGTTTCTTTACTCTGGTCAATCTCTTTCTTCTCTTTATAGGCGACGTTATTTGTGTATGTTGCGTCTTTTCTTTTTTTCTTATCTAACTTTATAAAGACTTTTGTCATAGACATTGATATTCTTTTTTACAGTGTCATATAGAATTTTACCTTCATCTATTGCATCATTTCAAAATATTAAAATATATTCTTTAATCTAGAAAAAAAATAAAGTTAGTAAATTTTAGAATAATAAATAATAAATAAATTTAATAATAAAAAATTATTAAAATAATAATTACTCTCTTGTCATAATTATGAACTCTCTTTTCATCCATCAGTTATATTTTGCACCAATTTGACATGAACAATAATCACTAAAATATTTAAAAAAATATAATAAATTTAATTAATAAGATTATAAAACATAATATAAGTAATATGATTTTAATTAATTACAGATGTATCAAACAAATATAATGATTTCGTCTTATTTTCCCTAGCATATTCTTTCACATCATTAAATGTATTAAACTTATATTATAAGATTTCTTTTGAAATTGATCTTTCATACTTTTTTAACATGGTATATTTATTAAGGTTCAATTTTAATCTCTCATGAATATTAGAATAAGAAGTATAAAGTGTTCTAACACGTCCATTAGTTATAAGATAAGTTTTTTCAACTTATAAAGAATTTTCTAAACATTCTATTACTTCATTAAATATAAATATAGTGGCTAAAATTTGAATTCCCTGTAGGAAAAATTAATCACAATTAATAAAATAAAATAAAATCTTATTCTTTCATAAAATTAATAATTAAATAAAATATTTATATTAGAATTAAGAAATAATATTTTTCTTATTTTTTCAATGTTGATTAATAACTGATAAGATTCTACAGGTTAATCTTAAAAATTAATAATTTGATACTCCATTTTCTTTGCCCTGTTTCAAGGGTGTTGATTGAATCATCCTGTATAATTTCTGAAATAAAAAATTAAAATAATTTATCTTATTGAATCAATAAAAATAAATAAGATATGACAAAGTGAATACCCAAAAAATTTAATTTGAGAAAATATTTATTTAAATTTTAATTTTAAAATTTTAGCTAGTAAATTTAAGCCATGTAAAATTAATCGGATCTGTAAATCCATTTAATTTGCCAAAAATTGATCAAAATCAAGTCGATTTATTAAATCAGACCAAATTGATTTGAATCGAACCAGAATGGTCTAGCACATTCTGGAAAATTCAATTTTGCATTATTTTTTTTTCACCTTTTTCTTTCTCCTCCACGACACCCTCCCTCTCTTCCTTCTCTCTCTTTCCCTCATCGCCTCTCTCTCTCTCTCTCTCTCTCAGCGTCGGTAGCAGCACCACCGCCAGTAGCCAACGACCCCACCAAGTGCAGCGCCTTGCATCAGCAACGTCACCAACAGCAGCGCTCCCTTCTTAACGTGAGCAAGCTCCGACAAATTGTTGCTCCTCCCCTGCGTCGCACCGCGCGCCACCAGCCAAAGCTTGCGCCGACTACCGCAGGCTCTAGCGAGCTCAGGCCACCAGCCATAGCTGCACCACCTGAGCTCAGCAAGCTCAGCCGTTGATTTCGTGATTCAAGCTCCGATTTTTTATTTTGGGACTATTTTGTGTGATTCAGTTAATTCCTTAAATTTTAATTTTATGGAGAAATTAATTGATTTTTGGGATTGATTTATTGACTGTAGTATTGAAATAACCCATTAATTTATTTTTAAAAGAATTTTTATTTAAAATTTAATTGTAAATTTTCACCAATGAGAATTGATCAAAAATAATATTTTATGCCGCGAACCGAATCGAAAACCGAATTTAAATAGTCTAATTCAGT
>CANUEX010042518.1:0-30567 GCA_948099535.1 Jatropha multifida | reverse complement strand
ATTGTCATTGTGTGAATGGAGAATGTCCATTTAGAATGCCTTAAGTATCATTTGTGTGAATGTGTGGGTTTGGTATTATATGTTATTATTCACTGAGTTTTATACTCACCCCTTTCCCCCCTTATCCCTTATGTTGTTTCAGAAAATTGTGACTCAGTTGAATATATTTGGAGCATTAGTTTTCTTTCCTTTGAGGTTATTTAAAGGATTATGTAAATGTATAAGATAAAATTATTTAGAATTCTTTGTAGTAATACAATAGTAGAAAATCCGCAGTTATGTTAAGATTTATGATTGTAATAATAATGTTAAGTGTATGTTAAATTTTATGGGAATGATTGAGTTGAATAAAATAAGGCCTTGTGATAGTTGAGTCATTAAAAATATAATGGGCCAACTTGTAGAATATTTTCATGTAATTATGGTGTTGAAATATGAGATTAGGCTTACTACGGGCCTCGGGGCCTTAAGCTTACCCAGGTCTTAGTGCCGGTCTGGTCCATGAAAACGGATCGTGACATTAATTTAATATTTATTATCCATAAATAAATTTTACAATTTAATTTATTGATATCAAAGAATAATGCAACAATAAATTTTAAATTCCATTTTCATTTTAGATCCAAATGAAAAAAAAAAAAGAAGAAGAAAAGCAATCTGAACTCAAAGTCCTTTTGTTGTTTCGTTTCAATTTTAACTTCTTCTTTCTTTTTCTTTTTGGGTTTGATCCCAAGAACGTCAGTTGTCGGTCAAAAATTCACTTGCAACCTTTAGGACCCACATGTTGAAAGAAGAAGCACTATCGATCTATGAATGATGAATGTGTATGACTCTAAGTGGAGAAAGAGAAAGAGAAAAGGCAAGAAGCGGGTCCCTTTACTAGAACTGGCAGCTCCAGAGACACAGAAAGCCTCTAGCTGTCTGCAAACAAACATGGGCTTCTTCAGAATCCCATGCGCCTCTCTTGGTTTTTCTTTCTTTCCTTGCAGAACAAAGAGGAAAGAAATCTGAAAGTGGATAGAGAAGGGATCCAATGCCCTCTGTTGCCTGTGTATCCCACTCCTCTCCCTTCTTCTTTTTTCTACTTAGTTTTCTCCTAACTGCTTCTTTAGCAGATGACCCTTATGTTTACTTTGATTGGACTGTCTCTTATCTCACTGGATACCCTCTTGGAGTTAAACAACAGGTTCTTTTTCTTTCGTTCTCTATTCTCTGACTGCAATTATATTTGTTTATTTTTCGATTATGCCCTTCTTTTTTTTTTCTTTATTTATTTTAAATGTGCAGTAATATATAATATTGGAGTTTTAATTGCGTAGTATTGTTTCATAATTAATATGAAAGTTCCCCTTTTTTGGGATTGTGATGATTTTGGTCGTTTTCTATTACTTTTTGAATCAATTATTATTCCAGGTGATTGGTATTAATGGAATGTTTCCTGGGCCAATTCTTAATGTCACTACAAATTGGAACGTGATTGTCAACGTCAAGAATGAACTTGATGAGCCATTGCTTCTCACATGGTAATATAATGATAGTGATACTCTGTGCTTATTATAATTTGAAAATTAGAACAAAAATCTGGTTAAAGTTAGTTACTTCCGTTTCCTGTTTAGGAATGGCATACAGCATAGGAAAAACTCCTGGCAGGATGGTGTTCTGGGGACTAATTGTCCAATTCCAGCTGGATGGAATTGGACATATCAGTTTCAGGTCAAAGATCAGATAGGGAGTTTCTTCTACTTCCCTTCTCTCAACTTCCAGAGAGCAGCAGGCGGTTATGGAGGAATCATTATAAACAATAGAAATGTCATTCCAGTACCATTTGCCATGCCCGATGGAGATTTTACTATTTTCATCAGTGATTGGTATACTAAGAGTCATAAGGTCAGTAAAGATGGTGTTTTGCTTATTGCTTCTGGTGAATGCCTGGTACTTTAGTTGGCTAGTGTGCTTGACCAATATTTTTGCGGTAACAGGAACTAAGGAAGCATTTGGAAAAAGGAGATGACCTAGGAGTTCCTGATGGAATCCTCATTAATGGATTTGGTCCGTATAGATATGATGAGGCTCTTGTCCAAGGCGGCATTACTTATCAGATAATAAATGTTGAACCTGGTAAGTGTTTAAGATGTGTCTCTCATGCTCAATTTGCTATTATGTTGGTTCTAGAACTTGAATCTTTCTTGGAGGAAATGATTATATAATTTTAATTTGAGTTTTTCCCAAAAGTTTCCAATAGTTATGCTTTTATGTTAGGTGAAGTTTGGCTGTCACAAATTTACGTTTATAATTTAAATGGTAGCAATCTGCCATTCTCAGAATAATTATCAAATGGTGAAAATGTTAATGTGATGCCAGTTCATCTCTTCCATCTTATCATTGCCCCTACCCTGGAGGATGGACTTCGTTTGCATTTTCTTTGTAAAGAACCCAACCATCTTGCATAGTGTCTGATACATCGCATGTCTTCTTATTTATAGCTCGTCCACTAAGTTTATGTCCCTTTAGTGTTTGAGTTCTTACATTCAGAAAGTTATGTGAAATTATTTCATGACTGTTATTTTATCACATGAATTGAGCTTCTTACTCGCTATAATGTCTTTTTGTACTGGTTTTCTTCTGTAAAAGGGGCTTAGATATGCATGCCTTTTTGTCTAGTGAATCCTGTGCAAACTAGATAATTAGAAAGGTCTTACTTCCGTCAAATGATGTCCAAAATAAAGGGTCCAAAGCCTCTGTGAATTCTCTAGGGAGTAATACCCAGTTAACTATAGCTTTTTCATTCTCAAATCTTTGACTTTGTAATTTGCTGCTAGCTGAGAACGTGCCTTCTTTTTTAGGATTGACATTGAGGTTCACTGCTCAAAAAGCAATTTTTTAAAGTATAAATGTTATTCCCTTTTTGAAATAGCCAGATGCTTTATATTTCATCTTAAACAGGAAAGACATATCGCTTCCGGGTGCACAATGTTGGTATCTCAACAAGCTTGAATTTCAGAATACAAAACCATAACTTGCTTCTTGTGGAGATTGAAGGATCATACACTGTCCAGCAGAACTATGAAAACATGGATATTCATGTGGGTCAATCATATTCATTCTTGGTGACAATGGATCAAAATGCTACAAGTGATTACTACATTGTTGCCAGTCCCCGATATGTAAATTCATCTACTTGGACTATAGCCGCAGGAGTTGCTATCTTGCACTATTCCAATTCTCAGGGACCTGCTTCAGGTCCTCTTCCTGATCCTCCTAATGAATATGATACATATTTCTCAATGAATCAAGCAAGATCCATAAGGTTGTAGTTAAGTATATATCTCTTGGATTACATTTGAAGATATCGTTAACCTCCACCATTTTGAGTTCCTAAAATATCACTTTACTCCATTATCCTAATGCTGAGTAATTAATTTAGAATCTGGGATTACATAATCTTTAAACTTCTCTGTGACAAGTTTTACAGAAAGGGGGAATTGATACAACAACAGAATCAGAAGGACAATTGTGTGCTTCTATACCTAGTTTAATTTCCTTGAACTTCCATATTCAAATAACTGCTTTTGATTTTCATGGATGCTGGGCACATTGTTAATGGATTTGTTATATTGGTGCATTTTCAGATGGAATGTCTCAGCGGGTGCTGCTCGTCCAAATCCACAGGGATCTTTCAAATATGGTGATATTACTGTGACAGATGTATATGTGATTCTTAATAAACATGCAGAGCTTATAGATGGGAAGTTGCGTACTACCCTTAATGGTATCTCATACCTACCACCTTCAACACCATTGAAGCTTGCTCAACAATACAACATTTCAGGTGTCTACAAACTTGACTTCCCTAATAGACTGATGAACAGACCTCCCAAAGTAGATACGTCTCTAATTAATGGTACTTTCAAAGGTTTTATGGAAATAATCTTTCAGAACAATGACACCGCCGTCCAAAGTTACCATATGGATGGATATGCATTCTTTGTTGTGGGGTGAGATTTCAGTTTTGATATGCTTATAATCTCTATTCCTAAGCAATATTTTGAGAACTAAGCAAGATAATATGCAATTTCTTTTTCTGCATTGTAGTATGGATTTTGGAGTGTGGACAGAGAATAGCAGAGGTACGTACAACAAATGGGATGGTGTCGCTCGCTGCACTACACAGGTACTTTGTCTTGTGGCCTCCATTCCATATGCTTTTCCATGAACCATTGCTGGATACTTTCTGCTGGAAAGGCTTATGAGACTCGAGAAATTGAAATGAATGAGGATAAAACCTGCACGTATTTTGTGGAAAAGAATACTAGAGATAGCTCTTAACACAATATTATGGGAAATCCAATCTGGAGTTCTTTTCTAAGAAGTAAACCTAGGATTATATGCTTTTATTGATAAAACTGGATGAAAAACACACTAATAAATATGAGAATGGTAAATACTGCTTATATCAGTATATTAACCAGGAGGCCAATGATGAGTACATCAATGTAATTTCTGTTGCCAAGTGGATGGTATGTGTGAATTTGAAATATAAGACGTTTGTTTTGAATTTGTGCTTAAATTTTTATGCCGTGTATTGTCTGATAGAAATCAGAAGGGGGAAAGTTTTATGTTTGCAAAATGGGTAGACCATCATCATCGCAGTCTGCAGATACATGGAAGTGCATAGGAAAAAGAAATTGTGGACTGTTTCTTCTCATGCATAAAGATAGTTACATGGATATGAATCATTACTGAGACAAAAAGGAATTTAGGCCCTTATTTTAGAAAACAAAAAAATATTATCCTTACTTGATTTCAGGTCTTCCCTGGAGCTTGGACTGCTATCCTAGTTTCTCTTGATAATGCTGGCATTTGGAATCTCCGCACACAGAATCTCAACACTTGGTATCTGGGCCAGGAGGTTTATGTGAGCGTTGTAAATCCAGAGATTGACACATCTGAAATTCGATTGCCTGATAATTGCATATATTGCGGCCTATTATCTTCTTTACAGAAGTAAGATCTCATAAGCTAAACTGTGCTCAGTAACTCTTTTTAACATATAAAATATCAAAAAAATGGTTTTCCTTTTTCATTCTTGAATTCGATTTTGGCTCAAGTTTAACCTTACATTTCTATGAAAAAAAATTACAATATATTGAATTATGCGTTACTACTGGGTAATTGAACTGCTACTCAAAAATCTTATGGACAAAGTTCATTGTCTGTCTTTTAACTTTAAAAATTGAATGGTTGTGTGCTAAATGAATTCATCATAATATCCCATTCCTTTACATTTCCTCATCTTTGCAGAGAACAGGCTCAGAGGTTCAAGTTCTCGAATGCACCATCACTTGCGAATGCGAGTATAACAGTTTTTGCTGTGATTTTCACGGCCTTGTATGCGAGTTTCGTTAGGTAACAGATATTGAAATAAGGGAATGCGAAAAGGCGTGATCTGTTCCACGGGAAATGGAAAATCGTGAAAATGTAACATATGTTTGTTCTTAGATGAAAGGCGTGTATTCTTATATTATATTTGCTGTATTTATGTTATTCAAGTGAAATGGTTGCCTTGCAAATCAGTGATTGTGGTGTTCAAACTGTACAAGTTCAACTAAAAACCACTGACTGACTATTGGAGAACATAGCTTTTCTTCTAAGGCTTGGGAATTGGAAGTATTGGGATTGCAGTTTTATTTGTAGGAGTGCAACTCACAGCAACATCGTCAAGGCTGTGATCTTTAACAATTTTTTAAATAGCTCAATGTTATTTTTTGCAGTGTTGGATAATATTTCATTTGAATTAATATTTTAATGTTAAAATTTTATAAATTTAATCCATTTTAGATTTTAACGTTTTATAAAATAAAATAAAAACAATTAGCATTTAGATGGCGAGACGTTATTAAAACAATTAGCATTTATTAAAATAACTAATTTATCTCAAGACTTAGTCTCAAACAAAATTTTTTATTTTAAAAATTCACTTTCATCGAATTAATGTCAATGGAGAGCAAAGTATCAAGTGGGAAAAAAAAATGAATACTTTTTAGAAAAATGAATTTGAAATGGAATTTTAGGACTGCAACTCACTTGATCACGTGTTCCGCGTGCTGATTATTCCATTTGTTTTCCCACTCTCAACAAACTTAGCGCCCACGTAAAGATAACAGAAACTGAAACGGTATTGGCCAATAACAATCACAAATTCATAACAATAATACTTTTTTTTGTACACCAAAGAAATGAACGTGAATTTTAATTCCACTATTGAATTTAGTATGAAATTTAAATATTGTTCAATTTATTTAATCTAAGAACCTCTATAAATTTCTAATATGGTATTAGAGGAGTTCGTATTCCAATTCGAACATGTCTAAGAGTCAACGAGATATAATTTAAAATATATGAATTTCTTGTGTTTACACAAAGTTTGCAACAAACCCTTCCCTTCTAAAAGAGCCACTCACAGTCTTTAACGTAAAAAAGTTTCCAAGTAACCATTCCCTTCGTTATGTTTTGGTTGCGCAATTTCTTATTCTGGCGTCATCCCTCACTCCTTCTCTACTTTCACCTCTTCCTTCTTACTTTGTTTAGGTAATAGTTGTTTGGATGGACAGTCATACATATAAAAATTTAACTTTATTAAATAATAATTAAGCTATGTCTTACTATTAAATAATAATAATTCAATATTAATTAAATAAATGCGAACGTCAATGCAGGATCAGACTGTAAAATTAAGAAGGAATAATTACTGGTTTAAGTATCAAGAATTAATTATTATATTTATGTACCGAGAAAAATAATGTCATGATCAAATATTCTTTCGGTTTATGCTACAAATAAGTATTATATTAGTAAAATCACAATATTCACGAGTAATTCTCACATTTATGAATTTTAAAATAATAATTTTTTTTTCATTTTTATCCTTTGCAGACCAGGAACATTAATTACCGTAAAATCCAAAAATTTCTCTCTTCTTTTTAAATAAGAATAATATAATGGATCTATTCAACATTTTATTACAAGAGAGAAAAAGAGCCCACGTGTAACATTTACAGGTGGACTGGGAGTAGTTATTTTACGCTTTAGGTCTTATGTCTGTTAGTTGGGCCACGTGCAGTACAAGCGCCCATTTCTCCCTCTCTTTATATGGGTCTTGACTTGTAAGGTAATATAAGTATAAACAAATTTGCACAAACCCATTGTTTGTTTTTCTACAAATATCAATCATCACAGCATGTGTTTCTTGTGGATAGGTTCTTTATGCTTTTGTTTTCTTTTATTTATTATCACTTGAAATTTTAGATCTTTAAAAGGCCCACTTTCGGTTCTCGTAGCAGTGGGGAAGTAGCCATGGATAAGCGTGATACAATGCCCATCTCCTACAGTTTAGCTTTTTACTTGTTAGTAAGCTTTTTTCTGCTCACCCACTCTGCTCCTCAGTCTGCTCTTATTGCTCAAATCCCCGGTTTCAATGGCACTCTTCCTTCTAAACACTATTCTGGGTATGTTTCTCTCTCGACTTCTTAATTTCTCTGCTTCTGTTGTATTTTTATGCTATTTATATTCTTTCTGTTATTCTTAGGGAGTTTTAGAACATGAGGTCATGTGATTGTGACCCAGTAAGTTAATTTATTGATTTTCCGATTTGTATTTATTTCTTTTGTTTTTGAAGGTATGTGACCATTGATGAAAGCCATGGCAAGAAATTGTTTTATTACTTTGTTGAATCTGAAGGAAACCCATCAAAGGATCCTGTTGTTCTTTGGCTCAATGGTGGACCTGGATGCTCTAGCTTTGATGGATTTGTATATGAGCATGGTATCAATCTGATCAAGTTTTTCCTTCCTAAATATACTACTAGCAGTCCAATTCCACTGTAATGCATGCTGTTTTTATCGTTAGTCTGCCTCTTTGCTATAATTTTTAACCTTTTTAATAAGGCCGATTTAATTTTTCAATGATGATTTTATATTGTACCTAAATTCAGAAATTCTCGTCTTGTATGTCCATCAATTATTGGAAGTTATTTGATGATTTGGTATTATCGGTTTTGGATTTATGTTTTGTTCCAAATTTATGGCACAAATATTGAATTAAGGATTCTTCCTGTTGCTTTTGGCTTTTTCTGAGTTAGTTCTTAGTTTTTATCATCAATTAGTATTGCTTTGCTAAATTTGTCAATTGAAAAAGATAGCTTTACTTTTAAAACAGGGCTAATTTAATTTTTAAATGATGATGTTTTATCTGAAGTCAGAATTTCTTATCCGTTTGATGATTTGCTCATATTGGTTTTGGATTTGCTTTGTTCCAAATTTATGGTGCAAATATTGAATTATTAATTCTTCATGTTGTTTGTGGCTTTTTTGAGTTAGTTCTTAGTTTTTATTGTCAATTCAGATTTCTTTGCTTGATTTCTGTCAATTTAAAAAGATAGCTTTTAATGCAATGCAGGTCCTTTCAGTTTTGAAGCTGGGAAAGCACATGGAGATCTGCCCACATTGCATCTTAATCCATACAGCTGGTCCAAGGTTCACTTGAACTTCTAAAGAAAATTTCATATTTATATCTTCTTTTGGAGAAATTGCAATCTGCAACTTATACTACTTTCTAGGTTAGACTTTCTCCATATGTTTAAACATAATCATATCAAAATATTATTTGCTTTCCAGGTTTCCAACATTTTATATTTAGATTCCCCTGCTGGTGTTGGTTTCTCTTATTCTAAGAATAAAACTGATTACCTAACTGGTGATGTAAAGACTGCCTTGGATTCACATACTTTTCTGCTCAAGGTATAAAATGAAAAAAAGGCTAATTTGGTCAGATATAACTGTTTCTTAGTTTCCATTTTACTTGAATCTCATTAGTTTAATATTCTGCAAACAGTGGTTTGAGATATACCCAGAGTTCCTTCCGAATCCATTTTTTATTTCTGGGGAGTCATATGCTGGAGTTTATGTGCCAACTCTTTCTTATGAAGTAGTGAAAGGTAATTCTCGTTGTTCTTTGAGTCGCATGCAGTGGGACAAACCTAAAAATTCCTTCTTTGGTATTTAACAGGAATTGATGCTGGTGTAAATCCCACCATAAATTTCAAGGTATATAATGTATCCCTATAGAAGCCTTTTTTTGAAGTTAAAATATGTGGCTGCAATCTTAAATCATATGCAGGGATATCTGGTGGGAAATGGAGTTACAGATGAGGTGTATGATGGAAATGCTCTTGTTCCATTCGCACATGGGATGGGACTGATCTCAGACGAGCTGTTCGAGGTGAGTGGAGCATACAATTCAAATAAAAGGCATTTTCATAATTGCTTCTTATTTACTTCCTTAGCATGCTTCTTCTTGTGTTTGGAAAGAAGACAAATGAATTGTCTTGTAGTTTCTATGTTGTAGAAAATATTTTAAACCCTTATATTCTTTCATTGAGTTCAGTAACATTTGACTATGACACTGAGATAGAGTTTCTTTATTTTCTCTAAACATTGGCCTAGATAATCTAAGTTGCATTCTGCAGGCAGTAAATAGTGAATGCAAAGGAAATTTTTACAATCCACTGAGTGATGCTTGTGATAGCAAGCTTGCAAAGGTTGATGAGGTAATGGAACATCTACAATCATGATTTTTTCAAGAGAAGATTTCCCTCCACTATGTGCTCTGTTGTTTACTTGAGAATTTTATGAATTCCAGGACATTGATGGCTTAAATATATATGATATTCTAGAACCATGCTATTATGGCGATGACCCAAAGGAGGTTACAGACATTAAAATCAGGTTACCTTCTAGCTTCCGGCAATTAGGTGAGACAGATAGGCCTCTTCCTGTGAGAAAAAGGATGTTTGGTCGTGCCTGGCCTCTTAGAGCTCCTGTAAGAGAGGGAATTGTTCCAACTTGGCCACAGCTTCTCAATAGCGAAAGTGTTCCATGCACTGTAAGTCAATATATTTGATCATTTGACCTTTATATGTATTTTTTAAAACCTTAATTATTTTTCAAGTTTTCTCTCTTTCGTTCTTTAAAAAAAAAATGTCTTGGCTTGCTATAACATTTTGTTATACCATTATGCTTCTTCATCATACTTGTTCTTGTTCATAATCTTAAACTTCAATCTGTAGCACATGGTGAGTCTTGCACTGTTCTTTTTTTTCTTAAGAAAGAAATGACAAAATTGATTAGGATTTTTCATTTTGTAACATGTGTGGTCTATAAGAATTGCCTTTTTTTTTTTTAAACTATGATCAAGGTTTAAGTCAGGTAGCATGCAGTGGAAAAAATTAGGTGGTATTCAAATTGCAATGGAAACATTATATCTGGGTTTTTAGATTGATGATTAGAAAGACAAAAGGAAATGGTGAGTACAGAACAAATGCAATCATAAAACTTCAATGTGTCACCACTTGCTGCCAGACTATGCCACTGAGGAAAAATAGAATTCCGGGCTTTATAAGGCAAGGAAAATTGCCAGAAAAAACGGTATTTTGAAGGAAAAAATTTTGAAGGATTTTGATCCGGCAAAATATGCAGTCTTTCATAGATGCTGCTGCTGATGGAATATATTGGACTGAAATTATCAATCAGGTTAACTCAAGTTGGAATATAAGGTGGACAAAAGACAGCTACACTATATGCAAATGAAAATGAAAGTGTTATGAAATATTAGATGGCAGTGCTCTTTCTTCAAAATTTTTTATCTAGAATAAATTCTCTTCATATTTTCCTTGAGCATTATAGATAATATGTTATTGTTTGAAGCCCACCTTGCGGTTAAACTCAGACAAAAGGTTCAGGCCCTTTCTGTTTCTTACAGCTAATACCCATCAACTACTATGCCACTTGACCTTTTCATCGTCTATCATATCACTACATTGTGAATAACTAATTTTCATCATTAATGTGGTGGTAGCTTCTCCTTTTTCCTTTACCTTATGTTTCTGGCTTTATCTGCAATATCAACTCTTAGGATGATGAAGTTGCTACCTCATGGCTGAACAATGCAGAAGTAAGGAAAGCAATCCGTGCTGATGATGTAAGTTTACTTAACCACTGCTCATGCAAAATTTTGCTAGCAAATAGCTTACTAAACTTGCGACCAAACAGGAAAGTGCACTTGGTGCTTGGGAATTGTGTACTGATAAAATCACCTTTAATCATGATGCTGGGAGCATGATGAAATTCCACAGGAACCTAACTTTGAGAGGGTATCGAGCACTCATATTCAGGTAGATCTCCAAATTAATCCTTGTTACTGCTTTATATTCAGGTAGATCTCCAAATATTTATTTCTAATTTGTGTTGTAAGAGTTAGCTAGATGAGCAGGGGAAAAAATAGTAAGTTATGAGATGTTATTGTTTTGGGTTATATTGAAAAGTGAAGGGTAAATAAATGAAGAAAAGAAACCAATGTTTTGGTTGAAATAATTAATCTGAAAAACCAAGAACTTCTTGTCAATAAGCCAATAACCTAAAAATCACTTTAAATTTAGAGCACGCAAAGGTGATCCTTTAAATTTTCGTTCTTTTCCAGTTGCTATCTAAAAAAATTCTCTCTGTAGCCTATCCTGAAAATGGGGCAAAAATTATGTTTTGCTTCTGGTCTAGTCATCTGCTTGTCCACAACTAATGTGATAAATGACTTAAGAGTGTAATGACTGCATTATGCTTTTTACCTTAACCTGGTGGATTATCCAGAATCATAGTAGCACTAACTGTTAAAAGTTGTGCATATATCAGAAATGTTTTCTACCATATGAAATGAAAGTTTTCTTAACATTGAACACTCCTTTTCATTTATCTTCAAATTTGTAGAACTTGGGAGTTCTCTGCTTTGTCAAATACCATCAATAATTTATACATCTTTTAACTTGTGCTGTTTATCCCTTCAATTTATGTTTTCTGTTGTCTGATGCAAGTTGCTCAAACTTTTTGATAGTGGGGATCATGATATGTGCGTGCCGTACACTGGTAGTGAAGCATGGACAAGATCAATGGGATATAAAATAGTGGATGAATGGAGGCCATGGACTTCCAAAGGACAAGTTGCTGGGTACTTTCAATAACTCTCTCTCTCTTTTTATTTTTTATTTTTTTTACCAAAATCACTGCAAATATTTTATTAATTTTGAACCCCTTTTTTCTCATTTCATAAGAATCTTTCTTTCATATTAATAAGAAAAAAAAAAGTACTTCTTTGCTGCTTTCAGAAAGAATTGTGCTCGTCATGAAAAGACTTAAGAAGTTTTATTTGTTGCAGGTATACACAAGGGTATGAGAACAACCTCACCTTTTTAACCATAAAGGTAATATATACCCTTCTGTATCTTCATGCAGTTTCAAATATGAATTTGAACATTTTGATTATTCTTTTTCCTTTGGTTGGTTCCTCGTGCTGGTGCAGGGGGCTGGACATACTGTCCCGGAGTACAAACCACAAGAGGCATTGGATTTTTACAGCCGTTTTCTTGCTGGGAAGTCAATATAAGAGAAATATCTGACATGCAAAACCATTTACGTGACTGAAAATTTTTCTTTTTCGTTTTCCTCTTTAATGTTTATGGGGTGAACTGAAGAGTTATCACTGAAGACTTGATTATGTATTTATGTTTCCTGAAATGAAAACTGGATTACAAGAAGCAGACAAAATAAAATCAAACGACCAGCCCTTAGCTTTCTTGAAATATAGCCATGTGAGGACAACAAGTCTACTTGCTCCCTTGCATACTTTATTTTTGGGTGAATATTTCCTTATGCTTTTACTTTTTTTTTTTTTTTTTGAAGAGAAAATATTTATTCATTTTGAAAACTCAAATCACCAATAAAAATATCTTCAAATGTCAAGAGGAAGTTCATACCATTCGAGATGGATGGTTTTGTCGTAAAGATTTAGGTTTGAGAAAACCATACCAGTAAAATATATAAATATAAAAAATGTAAAGAAAAAATATATAAAACTATAAAAGAAATTTTCTTGGAGAATCTGGAATTGGTTTTGCGTCCAGTACAGGGCCCATGGACGATACGTACATGGTCTCACTTGCAGATGCTCACACCTATTACAAGCCCAAATAATTACCTTCCTCCAACGAACATCCAGTTGCAGAAAAATGGTTTCTTTCCCTCATTGGCTTCAAAGACGCCTCTTCTCCACTCAACTCCCAAAAAACTACAAAGCTAACCGCAAATGGAACGTCAAGCAAGTAACCAAGTCCAATTTCACTAACTCTCTTGAAGAAATTAAATCTCACATCTCCACCTCCGATTTCATCGCCGTCTCCTTGCAGAAGACCGGCTCCTTCTCTTCTCCATGGCACCGCGTGTCCCCTTTCGACACCGCCGACACTGCTTACTTGAAAGCGAAACACGTCGCCGAACGCTTCCAGGTTTTTCAGTTCGCTGTTTGCCCCTTCACTGTCAGGGCATCCAAAATCACTGCTTATCCGTGAGTATATATGTATATAGCCAACCTGTTAGTTCTTCGTTTATGTTGTGCTCTGTTTGATTGCTGAAAAAATAAAAGCAAATGTAGCATGTCGGTGTCCAATCCAATTGGTGAAATAAATTTGTCATTTTTGGCACAGGTACAACTTTCACCTGTTCCCGAGAGACGAATTAAATATAGGGATGCCATCTTACAGTTTTTCTTGTCAAACTTCTTATTTGACTTCCATGGCTCGAGAAGGGTTTGATTTTAATACTTGTATATATGACGGTAAGGCCTAGTATCGACCAGCTGCGCTAAATGCATTTACACAAGTGTTCTGTATTTAATTTGAATACTGATCTGACAAAAGCATGTTAGTAATATTATATATAAACTTTATCTGACAGAGGAAGTTTTAATGAAACAGAATAAATCTCTGCCAATTGACAGATTTTGACTCTTGTTCAGCAAATAGAATTGGCCATTGTCCTGACAATTTGACATAATCTTTCTGAAAGTGCAATAGATTTTAGGGGGTGAAACGATTAGGAGGAAGTAAAGAATCAACAAGTGTAAAGCAAGAGTGGTTGATGGCAAGTTGTTGTGGTTTGCTTCCTTGTTGGCCCTGTGATAGATTTTCTTATATTTCCCTTTGAAATTTCAGTCTTTCTCTTGCTTCTCATGGTAATGTGGCATTGTTTGAGATTGGACACAAAATAGAAAAGATCACTAGTGCTATCACTAATAAAAAATTTCAAACGCTCTACTAACTTCTTCTTCTTCTTGTTTTTTTCTTTTGTCATAATTGCAATTGAATACTATTTGTGTCCGTTCTTCCATTTCTATAGTTTGAATCTGTATCCAATTATTGATGTTTTCCAGTATTGTTTTGGCAGCTGTTGGCGTTTTCTTGTCTCCGTTAGATAATTTGCTTGATAATTTTGGTTTCTTCCAAAAACAAAGCTTCATTTTTATTTAATCTGATTCATTAGGCAAATAAGCTCAGTTTCATGTTTTGCTCTTTTGATTTCTATGACTAAGCGTCAAGGTAGGAGATATACTGTGTTTGTTACTGTTGACTTGTCATAACATTTAAGGAATATGTTACCCTTATCTTTCTTGCTGTCATTGCCTAAGATGTAAAATCTCAAACTATTTGCTTAAAGTGGAGAAAATGTGACAAGTGGGAATTGGTGGCCTAGATTTCTGCAGGTTGTGTTTGAAATTCTGTACTCATAGGGGTTCTTTTTTCTTGATAGGCATATCATATTTGTCCAAAGCACAGGAATCTGCGGCGGAAGTTCAGATGGGGAATCCAATACTGGCTAATAGAATGGTAGGATCTACTTCTATCTCTTCTGCGGCTGATGAATTTTTCATTCAAAGGACTAAATCACGTGTTAAGCACTGGAGAAATGCATGTACAGATTCGGGTAACAAGGCTGATGGTAAGAAAATTCAAGGGTTTAACTCATATCTTCATATGTTTTCAGCTTTTTAAAATGTTTCTACCTGCCATTTTCAGAGGTTTTGTTGAAATCCTTGAGAAAACTCGTACTAGGAACTGAAGAGCATAATTCAAGACCATGCATGAATATTGATGTTTGCAATGAACGCCAAGTGCAACTTGTGATTGAGGTAGATGGATGTTATGGCATTTTAGATTCTTTAATTGGAAGTGATTATGCTTAATTATTATTTCCTTTTCATTGCTGCTGTGGTAAATTGGTTTTTTATTGCAAATATATTCTTTGCAAAACGTCTTGAACTTGTCTGTGTTGATTACAGATGTTGCAAGAATTCTCTGATGATCTTGTCCCTTTAATAATTCCAGCCAAGGGTGGAGGTACCCAAGCAATCCGTGTTGTCTTAGCATGTTCCGAGCAAGACAGGGATCTTCTTCAGGTAACAAGTGAATCTTAATCCCTGGATATAAGCCATGAACCATAGTCATCTAAACGATGTTTTTGATGGTTTGATTGACAGAATGAGCTACAAAACCTTAATGAGGAACATAACAAGAAAGTTTGTGGCTTTCGTGAGGTGATCGATTTGATTTCTTCTTCACAGAAGCCTGTTGTCTCCCACAATTCCCTTAATGGTGTATCTCCTTATAATGGGGTTCTGGATCATTTGTAATAAATATCTTTATCTTGTCTTTTCATTTAAGGTTAAACTCATTCTATACTGTTCCTTGCAGATTTGACATTCATCTATTCTAAATTCCTTGCTCCCCTACCAGCTAATTTTGAAGAGTTCATGCATTCCTTGCACTTAGCTTTCCCTCAGGTAATTGATGTCAATCATCTGATGAGGGAAATTAGCCCTCTGAAAAAATTGACAAATTTACCTATGGCTATGTCTTACTTGAAGAATCGGTTCTTTGCACCACTTGATGTGGAAGTTCCATTCGAAGGTCAGTTGCTCTCACCAGTTTTTAGCCCTCACATACCGTGCATACATTATCCATGTTTTTATGAAATTCGTGGCAACAAAACCTATCTATGAACTGCTTAGTTAATAGTTATAGCAACTACTTGGTTTACCGTTATCTAAAATGATGATAATTTGTGAAATAACTTGTCTTTTGGTAAATTACTAGTTTCACCAATTGGCCTTATTGAATGAATCATATCATGAGATTGCTGCTCAAATTACACGGTAATTTTTGCATGAAAATGGACCTGATTGCTTTACCTCTGATGTGTAATTTTTCAGCTTTGGTAAATGAAGGCAAGATTCATGGGCGTAATGTTGTGAAGATTTGCCAATTGTTTGGGAAGCTATGCTATATACTCAAACTTGCTCCCAATTCTATCCAATCTGATGACAAAAATCTAGCTTCAGACCTTGAAGCTTATTCAAATAATTTCAGTCCATACACCCCTGCCCCCCAAGAACCAACTGATGAGGACATCAGAATTTGGACTAACAGCACAAGAAAAGTAAGCTGTGAGGACTTGGTTTTCTTGTGGGGATTTAGGGATGGGATGTCAGCAGGGCTACTGAAAAGCATGCTTCAAGAGTCTCATAAAATTTTTTCCGAGGAATTTGATGTTAAATTAGCAGACAAGAGCTGTGCCATTGTGGTTTTCTGGCAACGGGGTATGTCTAAAACCTTTCTAGATGTCCTGAATAATAGTTCAGAGATTCTTGGACCTTTAAGGGAGATGGTCTCAGAAGGCGCAAGAGCTGCAAGTTATGAGACCTACTACAAAGCTTGCAGATTGGCTTTATGGGATGCTAAGTTAGCAGATTCATTAGACAAAGCCTTGGCAGAATGTGACTCTTCTTCAGAAGCTGATTCTAAAACGAAGTCATTAGATACTTATTGGTGCAGTGAATGGATGATTAACTTGGATGATCTTTAAGGTCTCATGTTGTAATTCTTGGATGAGAAACTTGCACTGCTTTCAGTGGTAATAATATCAGATGTGTAGAATTGTATCATTAGATAATATAAATTGACATGACAGGAATTCATTTATAAATTTACATATTTTGTTGCAAATGAAATCTAATTCCATAGATCGAATAAGAGCTGTCCATTATTATTAACTAAGGTATTTGTAAGAATGTGAATTAACCAAATACTGTCTTTTAGGCACACTTTGTTTTCGTAAAATAATTTATAAGAAAATATTTTTTACAATTTTCCATTGTTTGAGGCATTTAGAAAAATAAGTTAATAGAAAACATTTTTTTAAAAGAAAATTAAGTAATTTTTAAAGGAAAATAACTTATCAATTTTAAAAGAATAAAATATTTTCTGGACATTGATAAATTTTATAAATTTATATTATTTAATTTATTAATCATCATAGTCACTACTACTAGTCATTGTTTATCTATGACTATCGACACATCGTCTATTGGCAGCTTTCCTAGTTTATATATATATATTTTGCACGTATTTAATAATAAAATTTTTAAAATTATAAAATTTCTATTATTATTAATATTTTTTATGTTCTAAACTTAAATATTCTTAACTAATTTTTAATTTTACAGTCAAACAACGGGAATAAGTCAATTAATTTTCATGAACATATTTTTTAATAAATTATTTTACTTTAAATTATTTTATAAAACAAACGAGCATTAATCATCATCATCGTATAATATACGACTGTTTATATTAATCGGCCCAAGGATGAAAGTGTAATTTACCACCAAACTATACGGCGATTAAGAGCAGTGTCTCTGTGAATGGAATCGTCATCGCCTGTTGCTGTGTTGACTTCGATCTTCTCACTGGTTAGGTTACTTGGGAGCTAGTAGCTACTCTCCAGCTTGTTTCTTCTACGATCACTACAAAACTGTCCAACGAAAATGGCTTCGATTTCGCTATATTCTCCACCCTCCAATTCATATAACCGCGACGTCCTTTCATTTTCAAGAAGCTGGCATTCATGTACTGTCACTTTCAAAACTAGCTTTCTTGGCTCCAAATTGCCCGGGAAACCTCTTTCAATATCAAACGTCAATACCCCAAAGCTCCGAACCCAACCCGTTATATCAGCTTGTACTCATACTTTCGATGTCGTTATAATTGGCGCTGGTATTATCGGGTTAACTATTGCCCGACAGCTCCTACTCGGGTCGGACCTATCTGTTGCCGTCGTCGATAAGGCTGTCCCGTGCTCTGGTGCGACTGGTGCAGGTTAACTGATTATTCTTAATTTTTATTTTCTGAACTATAAGCTAGTAAGAAGAAATTTTGATTATTTGCTTGGTATTTGGCGGCGGTTACAGGGCAAGGATACATATGGATGGCGCATAAGTCACCAGAAAGTGACACGTGGGATCTTACAATGCGAAGCCACGAACTGTGGAAGATCTTCGCCGAGAGCATCCGTGATCAAGGCTTGAATCCATTAGAGGTGTTGGGCTGGAAGAAGACTGGTATTTTACCTTCTCTCGTCTATTCATAATTTCCACAAGTTGGTGTTATTTTATTTTAATTTGTGACTTTGTTTGATTTCAATTGGTATAAACTGACAATATAGCGGTGGTATTGTAATTTTTAGGAAGTTTGTTAGTGGGGAGAACCTCTGAAGAATCTAAGGTGTTGAAAATGAAGGTGAAGATGTTATCTGAAGCTGGATTAAGAGCAGATTATTTGTCTAGTCATGATTTGAAATTGGAGGAACCTGCACTAGAGGTTGGGGAAGCTGGTGGGGCTGCCTTTCTTCCAGATGACTATCAGTTGGATGCTCAAAGAGCTGTTGCATTTATCGAAAAGGTCTAGTTCACATTTATTTCAACTAATGGACAATGCTTTTCTTTTCAGGAACTAATGTTTATTTTTACATTTATTTCAACTAATGGACAGTGCTTTTCTTTTCAGGAACTAATGTTTATTTGAAATCACATGTGGTTAGAATTAATGTTTTATACGGTTGATTCATGTAGTGTAATAGACATTTTGCATTAAAAGGGAGATATGCGGAGTTCTATCACAATCCAGTGACAAGCTTATTGAGGTTTGTTGTCATTCTATTTTCATCAATTGCACTCGAGTAGAAACAAGCACTGTGCAAGTATATATAGCTTTCATGTTTAGAGGTGATTTCGTTTCTGAGATTAGCAGTTGTACTCAGATCTTCTGGCAGTGGGGAGGTGGAAGCTGTTCAAACCCCCAAGAATACCTTATACAGTAAGAAAGCCATTGTTGTTGCAGCTGGTTGTTGGAGTGGGTCTTTGATGCATGATCTTTTTAGAGAATCTGATACGGAAACACATGTCCCTGTTAAGCCTCGGAAGGTTGGTATTAGGATGTCAACCAACTTTTCCTTGCATGCTTATTTCTTTTTTCTTCTTCCTGAATGTGTTCTCGACTAGATTTTCAGCTCCCTCTTTTCTTTACTTTGCTCACTTCCCCCCTTCCTATAACGTATGGGTCTTGAATCACATGTATCAAATTTGGAAAAATTCACAATAACAAGGTCCCTTTTTTATTTAAAACTGTACAGTTGACTGATGAGCCATGTCTGACTTATGCGATAAGTGGTCTTTACGTCAGATATTAAATATTGATGTATTTTGTATATATACTGCTATTCCACATCCTGTGTAAAGGTAATGAAATAAAGATAATGCCTAGATGTGCATATTTGCATTCATATTGGAGCATGTTGATGGGAATGGTGGTTGTTTAATGTGTGTCACTAATATTCCTTAGAAGGAAATTATAGTCATCAAGGATATGATGATCTTTATGGGCTTTATCCTTATATTTATTTTGATGATTCTTTTCCTATGATGCATTTTTAATCTTGTATATAAGACCTGTTTTATACCTGATTTACCTGACAGGGTCACTTACTTGTGCTTGAGAACTTTAGTTCCTTAAAATTGAATCATGGCCTGATGGAGGCAGCTTATGTTGATCACCAAGCTGCAGGTATGAAAACTTCAAGTTCAGCATCAGGATCCGTTGATCATGGGAGAATCCTGTCGGTTTCGATGACAGCCACAATGGACTCTGTTGGAAACCTTGTTCTTGGTAAAATTATGTTATCTCGCTTCTGAATTTCAATTGCAACTTTAGTAGCTGTCAATAGCCTAACCCCTGATCTTAATCTTCAGTACGTTTTAGTTTCTTTCTTAATTATGAGGAAAAAGATACATGTTAAGAAGTGTCTATTGAAAGTTCAAGCCATGCTTTCCTTAGGTTTAGCAAGAGGCATTTTTAAGGTCAGTATTTCATCATAACTGACGTGTTTCTAGACTTGACCATATGCCAGTTTTTTCCCTTGTCAAAGCAAACGACTACAACAACAACCAAGCTTTAGTCCCAGACTAGTTAAGAGTGAAAACTACCTTTTGTCTTTAACTTTCCTGTTGAGTTCTTGGTTATTGCACATAGCATATGGGTAGTGAATGACAAGTGCATCTGATCTTTTACTAGATTGCTAGCTAATGCCTTTAGTTGCATTTAGTAAGTATAAGGGCATGCCTTCTAGGCTGATCTTAAATATTTCTATTTCTCTCTCTCTCTCTCTCTCTCTCTCCAGTATTATGAGACAGCTTTAAAATGAAAGATCCTAGCATATCCACACATACTTATATCACCAATTTACCATCTTCTACTATCTGTCTTTTTAGGGAGCAGCCGTGAGTTTTCAGGGTTTAGCACTGAAGTCGATGAATCCATTGTTGGTCATATATGGAAACGAGCTGGAGAATTCTTTCCCAAACTAAAAGAGCTGTCCCTTGGAGATCTCATCATGAACAGAAAACTGAGAATAGGCTTACGTCCTTACAGTAAGTCTATATCATAGAAACTTGCGAAGAAGAAAACAAAAAAATTTTCCAAATAACTATTTTAGATTTGGAATGTCTACTCTCAGCCACTGCCTTTTAAGTAACAATGCAAAATTTTACTGGTATCAGTGCCTGATGGGAAACCGGTGATTGGGCCTGTGCCTGATTTTTCAAAAGTGCTCATTGCAACTGGGCATGAAGGTGGAGGTCTTTCTATGGTAATAATTATCTGCTCGCATTCTTTCTCATTGAAAAGTAGTTCGTTTATCTAAGACTTTATTTTACCTCGTGTATGTCGGTTGCTAATCTGGCTATATCCTGTCATTTTTAAACTAAACTGGATAGTGATTGATCCTGTTATCTTGTCTGTAATTTTCTAATCCCATGAGAATCGCTAATTATATGGGCTTTATTTAAAGCGATGAGATCTTAGATATAACAGAGATATTAAATGTTTTTCAGGCTTTGGGTACTGCTGAAATGGTTGCTGATATGGTGCTGGGTAATCCTGGGACTGTTGATCGTGCACCATTTGCTGTTCGCAATCGATGTTGTTGATATCATGTGTGCAAATAAAGAGAAGCGATGGAAGATTGAAGCATTAACATAACAAGCATATTGATGTTTAAAGTGCAGCTGGTTCTTAGGGAACCTCAAGGTTAGCAATAAATTTACTGCTGTAATACCTGACATATTCGGTATATCTATGCATTTACACATGTTTCATCTTTATTTTTAATTTTTTTCATAAATTTTGTTTGTTCTGGTATCTATATTTTTCACACACAGCACAAGCAAACACTCTTCTTAGTCTTTTATTTCATTTTTTTTTTGTTGTTAACCTTGCAAATTTGCACATTTCAAGAAACAATGTCCTGAGATGTTTCAGTTTGGATATCCATTCCTTTTTAGGGTTATATATGTGCTAGACAAGCATTAGGTTAGAAGGATGTTTTACTGCCTTAAGGCTGAAGATCTGTAGGCCCATTGTTTATTTTCTTTATATCCATAAGGAACGTATGATCTTGGTTGATCTGTAAGCAAATCTTTGTTCTTGATGTTGCTGCTGTGATTGTTGGTAATATTATTTCTAAGCTCTTATTAAAAGAAAAGGAAAAATTGATATTCTGTTGAAGAATGTAGATAGTTGGGCTTAGACTAGAAAATCGGTCCTTCAGATGCCTGATCTACTTTATCTGAAGCATGTTGACAAATCACTACTTATTTATGATTATCATTAAAGTTTACAGTACTATGAATATGTGTTAGATGGATATGCTGTTAGGAATCCCTTTTCCTGTGATGCCTCCTTCAGATCCAACATTTGTTGTATCTGGGTAAAGAAGTGTGTATGGTATCTTTGCAGGACCCAATCTGTTTCTAAACTGAGGATTTCCGTTCCTCTCTGAGATTTTCTTCTCTATCTCTTTTAGATCTTCATTGAACTTCTCAAATTTTTGCTGAACTTCTTTATTATCAGTCCACCCTAGTGGCCTCTGTCCCAAATACACTTCATCAGAGCTGTGCTGTGAGAGAACCTCTGTCAATGCCATGCCAAGGGTTGCCTCAAATCTTTCAGGCAACATATTGAAATAGTATTTATCTGGATCTTTTAGGAACTCAGCAAATTCTTTTTGCCCTTCCTTTGGAATGAATCTTCGACATAGCATGGGACGATTAGGAGGGTAGCTGGCATATGCATATTGCCCAAAGTTCACTGAAGCGTGAAAGGCTGATGCAATCCATATGAGAGTTGTTAAAGCCTCTATTAGATTGGAGAGAGTTGTCATTTCATACCACCATGTCTCATTGCACTTGTCACCATGACCTACATTTTTAATCTCTGTCCACCATGCTTGGATTTCCATGTCAGAGCTAACAGAATCATTATCTTTGTAAAAAATGGAGCAAAAATCTGTTACCCATGTCTTGATGACACACCATATTTCAAGTCCATCTGCACCATATGGATAATCCTCAAAGAGGAGCTTAACTCCAGTTGGACTGTCTGGGTCTTTCAGGGCCAGTCGTCTGAAAAACATGAACCATTATGGAATAATATAAGTAGATTGTAGCATAAGAGTTGATGTGTCACCAATTTTATTTCATGCAGATTTAGAAAACTACTTCTTTCAGCTAAGGTCATGTTAGTATATTCAGCATTTTATTTTTCATTTCCTCTCTAATGATGGAAAATTTGTGCGTCTTATGATGGTTGTGTGGATGTTTGAGTGCATGTCATCAGATGAACCAATAATCTATGAGCATGGCTCTTTTTTAGACAACATGATATGCTGCATATAATTCTTGAATGGAACATTGTAGTTGACCTAAAACTTTAGTTTCGAACATTAGATTAACAATCAAATCTAGTAATTTTTCTTGGCACACTCTCTCGGACTCTCGTTTAGCCAACTAAGTTTGGTTTATTATAGACCATGATGACCATCAAAATAATTAAATAATCACCCAGAAATTTCTGATTGTAAATAGTTTTCTTTCACATGAATGATTCTATCCAGGGGTCACTTTGATTCTATCTATTTATTAATAATGGAAGGAAACAGAATGAAATACCTTTTGATAAGATCAGCAGGAAGAGCTTGTTCATCAAATCTCCACTCTTTATAAAGTTCAGAAGACAATTCAATGGATATTTCACTGGTAAAAAGTGTCTTCTCAAGGATTCCTCCAGAGTTAATAAGAATACTGCGAGCCAGCGCATTTATATGCATAGTGTCTTTGAAATGAGGATCTAATAGGTGGTGAATTGGGTGCATTTCACTCAACTGTCTTCTAGTTGCAATAATGAATGGCTCAACTACTGCATGGGTGTGCAACCTTGAAATGCAAACATCATAAGTAAGAAAAGTATTAGAAATCACGTAACACATATGCACTTACTTTTTTTGAATTATTGGTAATGATATGTGTGATTTTTAAGTGTTTTTGGAATTTCAATTTGGTAGTCATTTTAATGCATGTAGATGTACTAACCAAATACCTAAGGGTCTAAATCAAATTTGGCCTAATAGATAACTTTGTATTTGAATTAATAGAATTTGTTTTTACCCTTAACCTTTTATTTTGACATATTACACCTTTACATTTGTATTTTCAACCTCTTGCAACCTTTAGCTTTTATGTTGGTAACTAATGAATAGCATAAGTTGAAAGGAGACATAAAGTTACATCTTTGTTACATTATTGGTTTGATGATAACGAATTAACCATGCTTATTGATTGCAAAAATAAGAAACTTAAGTGTGCAACTGGTTGAGATAGGAGATTTGGGTTTAATAGACTCCTTACTATTAATTCAGGGACACATTTTTATATTTGATCTAAAACATATATATCTTGGTCAGGGAACGCCAGAAATAGTGTGAATTCGAGCAAGGATGAACGAAAGATTTTGACTGACCAATGGCTGACTAATTGATGGTAGGCCGAGTCATTAGCCGCAACATGAGCTTTAGCAAGCTGCCAAAGTGCTGCTTCAGTGCCTTGACTTGCTGGTAGAAACACCTGGCTGATCTCTTCGCCCTCAAGAGACCCAGGCAAGCTGAGCTCTATGGCTACTGGCTTTAATGTGGCATCATTCTGCAAGAATAATAGTGTTCTTGATGCATAAGCACAAACACCTTTTGTGTTTATTCTGCCTAAATAGGGCATGAGATAGTCATGATGATCCAAGATGAACATTCTCCATTGCTTCATTGCCTGTGATGTACATTTAGAAGTGAAAAACCAGACCAAGTAGTGATAAAGTATCACAGTTTTGAGACTTCCATTTGAGATATGGAATTGGAAAAACAAACAAAATCTTTTATCGTTGTCTTAATCTGTTAATTTCATTTTCCCCTTTTTCTTTGAATTCATTCATTTCCCTTTTCTTTCTTGGTCGGTTTACTTTCTACTTATCTCATGCATGTGTCTGTAAGATAACATCCAGAGAGATGAATGGAAAGACAGAGAGATCCAAAAGTTGTGCTTTATGATGGCAACTTGTCGATTAGGGAGTTTGGAGGCTTCTATAATCATCCAACATCCTTGTCATAACTCTGAAATTTAAACCTATGTTCATGAACAGTTCACATGCATGGACTGTTATGTAGTTAATGATTGCAATTATGACTGTTTTGCTGATTTTAACATGACTAGGAAGGAAATTGAAGTTCTGACAGGAATTTGAGGTTAAAGTTTGACATAAATATTTTTCTTGTCGCCTCTAAATGGGGCTTACCTAACATTCTATGGCCTAAAATGTGGTTTTCTGTATCTTCTTTCAGTAAATGTTGGGAATCAACTTGACCAGTTTCTGATTTTCTTCAAATAGATTAGTATCAAAAGCACATTTTCTCTAGCTTGCTCTTGTTTTATGATCATCTTCTTGTTCAATCTCTTCTTCTCTATGGATAAGAAAACAATCCTATCCATGGACTTGAAATTTCTTCTTTTAGTTATTTATGTTAGAGATGCATTCATAAGCAAGGAATATGTGAGACGTGGGCCACCGTAGAAAGAAGTTGACTGGGAAACAAGTGATTTTGATACAGCCTTATAACGGCAGTTTTCTTAATTTGGAAGTTTTATTATTAAGATGTTTTAATTAGTAGTCTTACTATTTAATAAAAGTCTTAATTATATTTGGATGTGGGACTAAACAATGTACTTTCTACTTTGGGAGCAATTTTTAATAAAACAAAGATCGCATTTTATTATTAGAATTTCTCAAAAGGTTTTAAGATTTCCCTCAAACGAGCTTTAGCTTGAAACAAAAAGGTTCCTTAGGAGAGGTAGGAACAACAATGAAATCGAATGTCATTTGTCCTGAGGAACATCATCCTGTTCAATGACCTGTGATGTGATCCTACTCAAGGACCCTTCACAATTTCCTAGTTAACCAGTTTCACTATTGAAAATGCCGTGTTTTATTATTTCTTGGCAACCAAGTTTCACAATTTCGCATCCCTATAAACTTGTGTTTAATGTAAACTGTTGCTTCTAATTTTTGTAGAACTTTCACACTTCGCAGTTTTCCACTTTGTTTGCTACTTGCATTTAACCTTCTACCTAAATACACCTGTTTATTATCAGAATGATCACATGTAATGTGATGTGTATATTTATTTTTGTTACATTGAAAATTTAGGATTTGGACCTTTGTCTACTAAGCAGGCACTTGAGAACTAGGCTGCTGTTTCAATGGCATGTGATGTGTGTGTGTATGTGGAGAGAGAGAGAGAGAGAGTCATTTGAAGGAAAGTCAGAAGTGATTTGGGTACCTCGATAAGATTTAATCCATCTAGGTTGTGCTCTATGTCTGATGCCTTTATTTTACTTGTTCCATTTTTGCCTTCTGGTGGGAACTTCTGCAAGATATAATAAAATTAAAATGTGCAGTGAATACTCTTGATTTAACGTGATTTCTGACATATAGTTTAACAGTACACGACAATGTCAATTGCAAGAGAAAATTTTATACTGAACTGTATGAGTGAAGGCTTTGGCTGATGATGAAATTGTGAGAACAAGTAGAAACCATTTTATTTCCAGTAATAATATAGTCATACATGTGAGTATGCGCATTTGTGTGTGAACAATTTTAATTGAAAATTAAATTTCATTGTGTTCAATTGAACATGAATTCTGTAGCAAATAATAAGCCTAGGTACATTGTGCCTCTATTGATGTGCTGAGCACAACCTGTCTTCATCTTATATTAAATATAGAATCAACAAAGTCTACTAATAAATCTTTTTTTTTTTTCTGAAAAAAAAAATTGGCTGGCAGGTTATTGGAGCCTGGAGGAGCTAGATAAATGGGTTAAGGTGTCAGATTCAGTGAGGTCCATGAAGTTGGGGAAACCTGCAAGCATTGAATTCGTGCTGGATTAGTTCCTGCAAGCATTTGATGCCCAAACTCTTCATCATCCTTCCAGGCTAATTTGTTCTCTGAAGAATGATATGCAAATTGAACCTATAAATGCTTAAACAAATAAAAAATGGGACATCCGTTCAACTCCATAAATTGTAAGAGCAGGTTGAAAACTTTGTTACCTGTTATAATTTGAGGCAATGGAAATTTTAGTATTTCTTCTTTACTCACATGAATAAATTTTTTGAAAAGCTCGTCTGGTATCAATTTCTTCAAATTTTCTGTGACCTTTCCCTCGGCTGCATGATTTTTCTTGCTCGAAAACAAATTGTCTATCTCATCAAATGACTTGAAAGTACCTGAATCTTGTTTGAATAAGGATTTTGCCTCAGGGATAAGGAAATGAGCGGCAGCCTGGACTGAGTTTGATATGACCTCTGAAAGTTTTTTGGGGCTAAGTCGCTCATCTGGTGGTACATATATATCCAAGTTGATTATTTCTGCTCTGCTTTCTGTAGCAGGATCTATATTCAAGTGAACATACAGAAATGTGAAAATCCTACGATGAAATTTAGTAGTAACATTAAAGGGCTGCAAATCTTTTGACGTCCCCAGAGGGACCTGAATGATAAGGCTGAATACCAGTGCTGCAGGGAGCACGGCCTGTTCTTCCCCTGCGAGGATATGGATGTAATTTGGAGCCACCCAAGATTGGTCTGATGTGTTTTTGACCTTTGTCTGGACAACCGAGATCATTGTAGTAATCATAATCATAGATTCGATCCCATTCCTTCCTCTCTCCAGTTCCATCTCCTCTCAGGCTTGTAAGTTCTGATTTTCTTAGCTCCACCAATGCACCCGGTGTTTGGTTTGGTAGATAACTCTGTCAACAGAACATCAATTTATTGTATTTAGTAGCATTACAATGTAGGAATGTGGAATATAGAACCTTTATTTTTTTTATTTTTTATTTATGAATTGTGTTTGTCACCTACAGTGTTTGAGAAGAACAAGCGGTCTGATTTTGTCTTCTGGACTGGGTATACCCAAGACCTGCAGTCAAAGTGGATGATCTGGTTCTCAAGAAATTCAAGACTTGCAGATTCAAGGAAGAATTCATGCTTATGTTGGTTTGATATGAGAACTGCTCCTGGAATTCCAAACCCTGGCTCAACATGAAGCTTTATTTTGTAAGTAGTTGTTTTTGTGCCCTTATGTTTCTCGCTCTTTCCATGCTTGAGGTATGCTTTCTCACTCAACTTCCCTTTGCCCGTGCCTATCAGGGCAATGCAAGTTATAAGATCAGCAATACTTTGATATTATTGGTATTCAGTGGAAATTTACAATTCTTCCACAGATACTCTTCAAGTTACTCTGCTCAATAAGTTACACAAAAATAAAATAAAATAAAATAAAAGAGTCATGTCAATTTGAGCAGACTAACAATCTTGTGTTACGATTTATATCGCAAGAAGCTTTTGGTTCCTTGATGTTGCTATTATTTTGAACTTACTCGGATCAATTACTGTACTGCTATAAATCCGTATAGATGCTGATTTTCCAGGAGCTGAATGCCCTTGACTTTGAAGAATAACTAATTTTCCCTTGATAATGTACTTAGTGGAATTATTAGTTTGCTGAATCTGGTGACTTATCATCTTGCTTTGGAGGACTCTCATGCATCCTTCTAGGCTAGAGCATGGCCCACGGGTTTCCATGTTCTTTTTTCTTTGTTATTTCAATCTTTTTTCCCAGAAAATCTCTCTTATTTGAGCTATGAGGGATTTGATTGCGGAATTGATAAATTGACGAGTTCAAGTAAATGTGTCTGCCTCGAGTTATTAGCTTTTTCTCGTTGGTTTTCTTGGGAATTTTGGCATGGCAAGATTGCTATAATGTGGAAGTGACATAATCTGCATGAAAAGGTATGTTCTTAGCTTAAGGGTGTTAACAATGCATCTGATCCGTTGCTTGCCTCTATGGTTTACTTGTATAGGTGATTTAAGAAATATAACATCATACCATTGGGTTAAAAGTGAAAGTTTAGACAGTAGGCCACAAAACAGTCTCTTTTCCTTTTTTTTTTTTTAACTTCCCAAATTATAGTTGTATTTTCTTTCTTAGAAAAAAAAAATATTCACAATTTCTTTGAGAATGACTTAAATACAACTGGTAGATGGATTATTCACCTGTACATCAAGTCAATCCTGTAAAATTATTTAGCACTAACGAGGATATTATTGAAAATTCACTAGAAGGAAGACAAAAAAAGTTGTATCAGTTTTCCCATTTAGCAGTCAACCATTGGCTTGGTTTACGGGTACTTAGCAATGTCGAACTGTTGATATACACTTTTACTAGTACCGTGCATGATCTCCCAGACTACAACATGATGGTAATACATTATTGTGCTCTAGGGAGGACTTTAGGTTTAGTTTTGAAGTAAGACCTCTTACTCCTTATATTAATGAAAAAAAATATCCTAAAAGCCTCACTTCATTAGCATGAGGAAATAAAATTGTTCATTCATCCGAATGGTTATAATTTTTAATTTCAGTTCAAATTTAAATATAAAATAATCATTTCTTATGGGATAATAATTTATAGTTTAAATTTTATTTAAATATTATAAATATTTTTCAAAATTATGAAACATAAGTTTTATAAAAATTAAAAACCAAATTTCATTTGATGAAAAAATTATTCTGTATAAATTTCTACCCAGGAAGTATAAATGGACACATTCTTTATTATATGGAATATTGTATTTAATATTTGAGATATTAAACAATGATTTTCATTTTTTTTTTATAGCTTTCTTACAACAAGAAGTTAATGGTAGGAATAAAACTTAGTTTACCTCATGAATTTGAAAATAATATATAACTTGTCCAAAAATCAATTTTCTGTATAACTTATTTCCTGAACTTATATCAAAAGAATAAAAAACACATTTTTAAAGAAAAATAATTTTTAATGTTTTTAATTAAGGAAAATTATCTAAAAAGCTTATACTCAAAAAAAAATTATTTTTAGAATAAAATATTTATAAAAAAAGTACAGTGTAATTAAACAAAATATTTCATTTAAAAAATTATAAGATTATAAAAATATTTATTATTTTTAAATATTTGATTTAAATTTGAATTTTTATTTTGGTAAAAATTTGGCTTTTCTTTTTGTTCTTTTGGTCAAAATTTACAGAGTAAGGCTCCATTTGTTTGCAAAAAATAGCTTACTGAAACACAATTTGTAGAAAAATAAAACACATTCGGAAAAACACATTATTTTTTACTGTTTGACTTTACATAAAATATTATTGGAAAATATTTTTCAGCACTTGATATGTCACGACCCGTTTCCATGGGCCGGACCGGCACTAGGACCTGGGTAAGCTTAAGGCCCCCGAGGCTCGTAGTAAGTCTAATATCTGATTTCAACACTATAATTACATGAAAATATTCTACAAGTTGGCTCAGTATATTTTTAATGACTCAAACTATCACAGAGCCTTATTTTATTCAACTCAATCATTCCCATAAAGTATTACATATACTTAACATTATTATTACAATCATAAATCTTAACATAACTGCGGATTTTCTACTACTGTATTGCTACAAAGAATGCTAAATAATTCTATCTTATACATTCACATAATCCTTTAAATAACCTCAAAGGAAAGAAAACTAATGCTCCAAATATATTCAATTGATTCACAATTTCCTGAAACAACATAAGGGATAAAGGGGGAAAGGGGTGAGTATAAAACTCAGTGAATAATAACATATAATACCAAACCCACACATTCACACAAATGATACTTAAGGCATTCTAAATGGATATTCTTCATTCACACAATGACAATCATATCACCCACAAACAACTGCAACCATATGCACATCAAGTGGTTGTTAGTCAGTGAAATCACCATAACAGGACCATGCTCTCCCCAAGCATGCTTTAATATCCATCATATCACATCGTGTGATT